>JAZKJV010001096.1:140191-428958 GCA_037367405.1 Ottelia alismoides | reverse complement strand
TTGACATTTGAGGGAAGTTAGATCACATGGTATCATCATATTCGCATTTAAAATGTAATTAAATTCGATACTCATATCCCATACATCAAGGCTATCAAAATTTAATGGTCTCAGAATTGCTGAAATTGCTGCTATCCAGATGGAGGGGTTAGAAATGTCTGTCTTTCGTGAAATTTGAAACACATATTACTCTTGTTAGTTTAACTTAATCCTCCTATGTGTCATTAAAAAATACACAAAAAAATTAAGATTAATGGCGGGAGTAGCTATTGTGTGTGTGCGTGCTTACGTAGGTACATATGTACGTACGTGTGGTGCGTACGTACGTCTGTGTGTAAGTGTGTTTGTGCGTGGATGGATGGATGGATGGATGGACGAATGCATGCATGTATGAATGTACATATGCATGCATGTATGCATGTATATATGTATCCTAGAGTTAAGGCATGAGTTATCCGAGAGTCGAGAGCAGCTGCCGCCTAGGGTTCTGTATCTTCGCTCTAATTTTTCATCATAGTGGAACCTCTCTTTGCACGTGATTTTTCTCCCGTTACACCAATGAGGGTTTTCCACATAAATCAGATATCTCTCATGACTGCATGTGGTTGATTGAGTGTTTGAATCATCTTTAACAAACTCGTATCAAAGCTTTTGGTGATTCTTTGTTTCGCGTGACAGTCTCGTCTAGATCTGTCTGGTTGACGGTTTCCGCTTCGATATCTAGACCTCCCGCAACATATCATATCTCATCTGATTCAACACCCACGATGATGATGAAATTTGTCATCGAGAAGTTCGATCGTAATGTCAACTTCGGCATGTGCAAGATCAAGATTGAGTCGATCATCATCCAACAAGGTGTCGCAAAGGCATTGAAAGACATAGAGAAGGTTCTTGCGACATTGAGTCAAGACAAGAAGGAGGACATGGACGTAAAATCAAGGGCAAACATACATCTTTGCCTCTTAAACGAGTTATTTGCAAAGTTATGAATAAATCCTCTGTAGCAACTATGTGGCTGAAACTTGAAAGTCTTTACATGACGAAAACTCTCGTCAACCATCCGAATCTCAAGCAATGACTCTTTATGCTTCGTATTATCGATGGTACATCAACTAAATCTCATGTAATATATATTTTCGATTCCATTATTTCTGAGTTGGAAAATATGAAGGAAGATGTTGAGAACGAAGATCATGTGTTGTTGTTATGATGTTCATTAGCACCTTCGTACAAGCACTTCAGAGAAACCCTAACTTATGCGAAGGATGAGATCACACTGGATGATGTAAAATTGCCCCTCTCTCTAAGGAGTTAATGGATCGTGAACTCATGGGACATTTGTCAGGTGACAAGAAGGTGGAGGTGCTCCTTGCAAGGTTGGATACACAAAATGAAAAAAGTTTGACAAGTCTCAAGATTAAAAGAATGGGGGGCAGAGAAGATTTTATCGATACTTCAAGAAGAAAAGGCATATGAAAGAGGAGTATTAAAACTCCAAAACAATGAGAAAGACCTGAAACAATTGAAAAAGATGGTTCTGCATTAGAAGCAAGTAATCTGAAAATTGAATGCATATATGTAAGATATTTTCTGACAACTAGTACACCACACATATCAAAGGATGTGTGGCTCCTTGATTATCATTGCTCCTACCATGTCACGCACAATCGTCATTAGTTCTCCTTGTACAAATAAGTTGATGGAGGAGATGATGTCATGGGTAATGATTTGGTGTCCATGGTTGTAGGGTCGAGAAGCATTGAACTGAAGATGCACTGGGGCATCGGTCGCCTTGAAAAATGCTCTTCATGCTCCAGATATGATAAAGAACATGATATCCCTTACTACACCAAAAGAGAAAGGGTACGAGTATGCTAAAAAAGGTGGTATTCTAACAGTTGCCAAAGTCAAACATTTTGTTATGTCTGCAAAGAAGATTGGAAATCAGTATGTGTTGCAAGAAGATAGTATAAAAGATGTAGCAGTTGTTTCCACCCGTTTTGAGATAGATCATATCATGTTATGGCATTTCAAGTGGGGACATCTGAGTGAGACAAGCATGAGTGCTCCGTCAGAAAAGGATAGCTTTAGTCAAAGCATGGGCAAGTTAGACTTCTGCGAGCATTGTGTTCTTAGCAAACAAATAGGAAAGAGTTTTGGTGATGTTGAACATAGTACAAAGGTTACTTTGGACTATACTGAATGTGATCTACGGGGGTCATCTCAACTTCCCTCCAAGGTAGTGTAGTTGCATGTTGGCATTTATTGATCACTCTAGAAAATTTTGAATTTATTCTCTAAATCCAACGATGAAGTGTCCACACACTTCAAGCAATATAAAGTACTAAAGAAGCGTACTAGGAAAAGCACAAAGAGACTGAGGTCAGATAATTACCTAGAATTATGTTCCTTAAAATTCGATGACTTCTACGAAAGAAAAGGTATTGCTAGACACCAGACAGTCAATCACACTCCACAACAGAATGGAGTTGTAGAATGCATGAACAGGACCTTGCTAGAGAGAGTCAAATGTATAATGTTGGATGTTGGGTTGATGGAGGAATTTTGGGATGAAGCAGTTGTGATTGCAACCTTTCTTGTGTATTGATTTCGTTCATTGGTTCTGGACCACCTGGCACCAAATGAGTTATGATCAAGATTTGAATATTTGAATATTTGTGGTTACTCAGATATGCACATATTAGTCAAAGAAAGCTGGAACCTAAATCTATTAAATGCATTTTGCTTTGTTATACACCTGTATTGAAGGGATACAAATTGTAGTGTCTTGATCTGAAATTGCAAAAATAGATAATTGAAAAGAATGTTATATTTAATGAGTTTGCCATTTTATATTCTAAGGATAGTTTGGTATCCGTTCTTCTGAAGTAGATGCAAATGTGAGTACCAACAAGTAGGTGGAGCTTGAAGTTGACCCAGTCCAACCACATCATGGTCGCTCATCTGAATAGGAAGAAGATGAGGAGAGTTCATCGTGAGAAGAAGAAGAAGAGTGTGTTGCAAACCTACAGTAAGGAAGGATGATCAAACCACCTTCTGGATGCATATTCCCCATGTGCATATGGCACTATATCGGTCGTAGAGAAAATAGGTGATGGAGGAGATCCAAGTAGCTTTTCTAAAGTTGTTTCTTCACAAAACTCAACAATTGGTTTGCAACAATGAATGATGAGAACTAATCTCTTCATAAAAATCAAACATGAACTCATGTTCCTCAACCACGTTGACAGAAGGTGATTGGGTACAAATGGATTTACAAGAACAAAGAAAGCATCTCTAGATAGGTGAGATATACAACGCAAGACTAGTTCTCAAAGGCTTTAGCCAAGTGGAGGGTATTGACAATGATATGCAAGTCCTGCTAGTGATTGTTGCCATGAAAAACTTGGAGTTGGAGCAGCTAAATGTGATGGCAGCCTTCTTACATGGAGGTCTTAAAGAGCGGATATACATATGTCAACCTTAAGTCTTTGTAATGCACGGAAAGGAAGATAATGTGTGCTTGCTGAAAAATCTTTTTATGGGTTGAAGCAATCTCGAGAGAGTGGTACCAATGCTTCAAGTCATTCACGGTTACACAGTTTTTACCAGAAACAATTATCATATGTGTGTCTATTTTAGACACCATGGTGATGACTCTTTTATTTTTGCAGCTATATGTTGATGACATGTTGATAGCGTCCAGAAACAAATCTGAGATGAAAATATTGAAGGCCTTACTAGGTGGAGAATTCGAGATGAAGGATCTTGATGCAGACAAGAAGATACTCGTCATGGAGATACACAGGGATCGCAAGGCTGGGAAGCTATGTTTGAGTGAAAAGAGCTACTTGTAGAATATCTCTAAGCGTTTTGCATGATAGATTTCAAACTTAAGAAGACTTCACTTGGTGCTCATTTCAAGTTTTCCGCAGAGTTTCACCAGAATAACCACAGACAAATGATGAGCACAAGTACATGTCACGAGTTCCTTGCACTATTGTTGTTGGGAATGCAATGTATGCCATGATATGCACTCGTTCAGACATAGCCCAAGCATCCAATGTTGCGTGTGTTTTTTGGCAAAGTATAGTAAGTATATACATATCAAATCATGGAAAGGATCATAGGCTTGCTTTGAAGTGAACGCTGAGATACATGTGAGGTACTGGCTTCTGTGTTGAGTTTGAGAGAAGTATGGATGCAGTAATTGGCTTTGTTGATGCCGACTACATAGGAGACCGTGACAAGAGAAGATCCGTGACTGGCTACGCATTCACTCTTGGAAAATGTGAGGCTCCGTGGAAGGCAACGTTGCAACATACCATGGCCTTCTCTACCATTGAAGAAGAATACATGGCAGCAATGAAAGGAATCAGTGAAGTAATTTGGTTGTGAAGATTATTTGACGAGTTCAATCCTGTACAAACGACATTTGTTATCCACTATAATAGTTAGAGTGATATACAGTTGATGAAGAATCTGATGCACCATGTCCGCTAGCAATTCATCGATGACTGCTCACAAATGGCCACATTCATACGGAAAAAATCACTACTACAGACAATCCCATAAACATGATGACCAAGTCGATTCCACTAACAAAGTAGAAAACTTGCGTGAACTTGGTTGATGTTTCTATGACGTAAAGACCATGTACAGCAAAAAGAATGTCCATATGATACCTTCCCGTGGAGTTCAACTCAAGGTGGAGATTTGTCGAGATATGCCTTGAAATACCAACCTGATTATGGTCCAATTACATTTTGTAAACATATCTTGGCCAACCGGATTGTTTGTGGTTGACCGCGTGTTTGGATCATCTTCGGCACCGAAAGACAAAGTCACAGGCAATGTTATAGAACGAAAGCAATCAGTACAACTCAATAAGAGGTCTAATAGAAAACAGAAATAGAATCTCAACTTAGATAACAAGCAACTAGAACAAATTTTTCAGAAAAAAAAAATCGATGATTACCGCAAATCCAATCTTTGCTTCAAGGAACGTAAAGTTGGACGGGTTGTTCATGTCGAGTCCGACCTCCGTGTAGTTCGACACCATGTTGGAAGGTAAGGGGCGGGTAAGTGGCAATTGACAAGGGAAGTGTTTAAAGCTAGTAGTTCGATCCAAGGTTTTTGGTTTTAATGGGGAAAGATATTTTTGTATTTGAGTAGAACTGTGAGATCAATTGAGTGAAGTGTATAGGGTTTTCTTTCCTGAGAAGAAAACCTGAAAAGAACCAATCTGCCATCGTAGGTGATGACTAAGATTAGAAAAATGGCTACACCTCCGAATCCAAAACCAAATCAGCGGTTGGATTTTGATAGTGGTGGAAACATCCTTTCATACTCGTTTGTGTACTCTGGATAAGTTTTTTACGCCCGATTTAGCTAACTGGCAATGTTTGGACAGATCGCCTGTTTTTTTTTGTATCCACAAGAAATCAAATGAAAAGGACTGCACTAAGTTTGAATTCATAGAAAATAGTCAGTCTTGCAAATAAGCGTATATAATAAAATTTATTGAACTAATACCCGCAGTAGAAGTGCCAATACATAGAAGAAATGATTGATTAGAATGCGACTACAAATAACTACCATTATAGAGTCCAAACATACAATCTCGTCATCAGCACACGTATGTAGATTGAAATTACAGTTTATCGTGCTCTTTTTAATGCAGCTATAGAAGTAGCTACCTTAATGAGATCAGCATTGACCATTTAAAAAGATAACGTCTTGGTCTGACTGAAACTAGCTTCCTCCCTAGGACAAGTACTTAGTCTTGAGCGAGTAAAACAACAAGAGACGTGGGAGCGGCGGCTGATCGATGAGGGAGATCGGTTCATGAGGAAACAACTGCTGATCTATTTATTAGCACCCCCAACAGACAATCGCACCTGCTGGCACCTGATAAGGGTCTTTTGGTTCAAGGGTTGACGTGGGTTAGAATAACCTCATGTAAATAGTAGCTGTTTGGATGGACATGAAGGTTGGTAGAAAGTTGGAATAAGAAATATGATGTTACATTGATTTGTGATGAAATTCCAACCCAAGCATGACCCAAAATACAAGGGACCCGGTAACCAAACAAGCCCTAAAAGGAGAATAAACTGTAAATTGATCAGGGGATGAAAGTTCTTGTCCAAAACTTGGCTTCAATTCGCAAGATTTCATTGAGGTGAGCAAGCATCTTTAAACTTTGGGGTAAAATCACAAGATCATCAAAGATCAAGTTTCCCATCAAAATAGATTCAAAACTTGCCTGGGATTCAAAATCACTAAATTTAGACACATCAAAAAGACATTTTAGGCAACTTCACAAGACACAAAATAAGATAGCCACTATTGCGTCCTATATCTAGGGGAAAAACTGTAGCAAACAAAATGACATTATCAAAAACAAGACTTTGGCTACTAAATAATAGTAGAACATCAATAGTCTCATGTGTCTACATTACACGGTTTACCACATTTGAACTGGTTTAAGGAAGCTATATAAGTTCGTTTTCATACAGTAACACTATCATCTGGATTTATTTTTTATATATCAGTGTCTATCAGGTTGAACAAATCAAGTCAACCTTGACTCAGACTTTACTATATAGCCCAGCACAAACTAAACTCAAACTTGGAAAAATTCTAGCTCATAATGACCAACTCAAACAACAACTTGTTGACATCAAGTTGGATCACAAACTCCTTGGTGATAGTACTAAACCTTTGAAAATTCAAGGTGGATTATCGGAGACAACGGTGGCAGACCTTTGGAAAGTTACAAAAAGGCGCATGACAAGTGCACCACAATGGGAAGAAGAGAAGATTTTTGGCATAGTTGGGAAGAAAGTTTGTGGGATAGTTAGAAAGTGTGACGCACAAGAGAGGGGATTCGGTGTGGCGGGGTATTTGGAGAAGCTGTATATGAGGAGCCCAAGGAGATGGATGAAAAAAATTTTGGCTTCAGAAAGTTAGGAGTTGGAATAAGGAAGTTGGGTTTCAGGTCTATCAAGTTCATTACAAGAAATGGGGGAACATGAAAGAGTGGGTTCATAGGGTAGTATATTTTGGATTAAATTCCAATTTACACTCTGCACCACTCACCTATTACATTATACTCAAGTCGATTTAACGAGCTGAGCATAAGCTGCATAACTAATCTTAAGCTCAACCCAGTGAGGATAAGATTCGAGGGACCACACCGAGCTAGGTCAGAGTCAATGAGTTCAGCAATTCCAAATGATCATGTCAATCAAATTGCAAGACAAAATGAGTCCCAGGAAACTTTCTAACAAAATATATTACGATGCACAACACACCATATCATTTCTACTGCATCATAAATACAATGCAACATAGGTCTCCGGAAATTAAATCATAAAGGCTGCTACAAAGGTAAAAACACAACGTCCATTCTGGAAAAATCGCCTGGACTATTGTCATCAAGCCAAATTTCTTAAAAGTGATACAGATGAAAAAAGAAATCAGAAAACAGCTTATCAATTCGATAATTCCAATAGACTCAGATATGTATCATAATTTCCATAATTCAGCATATAACTTGACCCTAAAACGAACATACTGAAATGTGACAGCAACATGGTAAAACTACAATGCCAAAAATATGGCATTACTACTTGTTCCAATTTAACAAAAATTGATAATAAGATAGGATCATCTGCAAAACAAGTCAACAAGACACAAGGAGCCAAAGCCAACAAGAAGAAAAATAGATGACCAAATAAAATGTAAATCTATTGCTATTCTAAGACTCATCACCGGCTACGGTTCCCTTCTCGCTAACATAAATACCATCCAAAAACTTCCTGATGTCCTTGTTTTTCACATGGCATTTCTGCAGAGGCAAAGTCACGAAACATTGCTTCAGTATATTCACATATATAGTGTAACGTAAGAATAGCAAATGTAAACAAGTAAAAAAAATTAAGCTGACCTGATTTATCAGGGCAGCAGAACGACTGACAAGTTCCACATCATTTCCATCGAGAATGAGTTCATCCTTAACCTTCTCTGATCTGACAATCTTTACTCCTTCAAGCATGTTTACCTTCCTTACCTGTAAAGAAAGTTGCATTATTTCAAAGGAGAATGCATATCAAAAATTTAAGAATGATTTCGAGATAATGGTAAAGGAAGCCACAAGTCTTGATTAGATAGCATCTCCAATTCGGAGTAAAGTACAATACATAAAAGTTTCAACTATGGGTCAGCCACGGTATTTGGTTTTAAGACGTCTCAACTATCAACAAATTCTAAAATGGTAACACCAAGATTAATAAAACATTAGTCTCTTTAAGTCAACTTCTGATGGTTCAACCAGAAAATCCTAGTAAAAAATAAAGGACAAAAGTGATTGAATGACTTTTCCTACAAACAAGTAACCATGAAGCATGAGCATATCTTAGGTGCCTTTAGTTTGAGTAATGATGTTATACATTGCATTTGTCAGATATTGCAGCAATAAGATAACTTAGGTTCTGCTTATTCCGGACATTATTGTATTAGTCAGTTAACAGAATATGTTGATCAGCTGTTTGTGGATTAGTAGAAAGCTTCAGATCATGCAATCCTTAACCACCTTGGTAAGATGCTTTCAAGCAGCAGCACTCTTGCAGCAAAGATGGAAACTAGCTAAAAATACTCGGCGCATCCTTCAAGCTTACACTAAAGAAATCCTTTGGAAGGATTTCTGGATGAAAGCTGCAATTTTTTTGAAAACAGATTAAATCTTTGGATTGTTTTGCGTTATAGTGTATAATTTGGTTGATGGTAAAGGAAGTTAACACGGATGATATGCTCTACATAAAAGGTTAACATTCAAAATATATGCGATCCTCCAACTTTCCAGCATGCACCCTCAGTATTCCCATCTTTCGTCATATATGGTGTATCAACTATGTTGCTCAGGTATCCCTTAAATAGTTTTTTTTTCATTACATTCATGTATTTTGCCAAAGGATATAATATGTACGTGTTATATTGTTGGGCATGCCCACTACAGGATTCAAATTGTCCACAATACATACCTATATTTTATTCCTATCGCTCATTACACAGTGGCATCACAAATTAACCACTTTTTAAAACCAATTCCATTCATATCTTCTAATCTTATCCAAATAATAATATGAACTACCTTAAGCCTATGCAAATGACCCTTGATCAAAGAGGACACAAATTATAGAACAAGTTATTGTTCTTTACATCAATTTTGACATCATTGATAATATGATGCACCCAATGAAGCTAACGGCATAATATAACCAACAAACAAGAAATGGACTCAGATGATAACATGATGCAGGAAGATAAGAATTCTTGGTGACAATATCTAATAAATATAGAGGTGGACTCAGATCAAAATAACAAAGGACTTGGGTGCAAATGGGTCAAAGAAATCAAATAACTCAAGTCAAAAACAAATGGCATTCGATTTAGGACAAATTCATTTACAATACAATTACATAGCCAAAGAAAAGACACATAATTCAGTATAGTAGGGATCAAACCTTCGTGATTCAGTATAGTAATGATCAAACCTTTGTAATTCAGTATAGTAATGATCAAACCTTCGTAATTCAGTATAGTAATGATCAAACCTTCAGGATGCACGACCAGCAGAGATTCTATGGCATCACGTATCAAATGGAAAAAAAACATGCACCGTAAAACGTGATGTAGACACGCAGATCCTTGATGGCTAGGACACCGGTAGGTGATATCACCATTATTATATATTCCGCTTACATTGCAAGTAACATGGATTCGAATGCTTACTTATATATAATACAAGCACACCATTATCCTACAAATCAAAGAGGAAATTCAATTTTGATCACGTGCATTCAGATTTATTTTAAATCAACATAAGATACATTCAATAAACGTCAATACATCCAAAATTGTCGAACGATATGTGAACTACTCCAGAAAGCGATCGGAACATCCGATCATCAATAAGGATAGATAAGACAAGAAAAAAGGACCTTTTTCTCGCCAAGGAAGTTGCGGATCTCGATGGATGAGTTGGTGCTGGAGATGGAGGCGTTGATGGGAAAGTGGGCGTATACGAAGCGCATCTTGTAACGGTATCCCTTGGTGACGCCGGTGATGAGGTTCTCGACGTGGCTGATGGCGGTGCGGATGGCGGCCATGGTCTTCCTGGAGGCGAACCAGGCGTCTACCTTGAGCTTCCTTCCGCCCTCGATGAGCTCGAGGTCGAGGTTGAGGTGCTTGAAGTTGCGCGTGAGCTTCCCGCGGGGACCTTCCACCTCCACCACCTTGGCCTTGACCTTCACCTTCACGCCCTCGGGGATGTCCATCGTCTGCGATGAGAGTATCGTCTTCATCTCTCCTCCTCTTCCTGCCGAGAAGAAGGAACTTCTTCTTTCGGGACAGAGGAGGCGGCGGAGGAGTTAGGGTTAGGGTTTTTATATAACCCACGGGGAGGAATCCGCAGGGGACTTGGTTTTTTTTCCTCACATCTATTGTTTTAAGGGTTTGTACTGCAAAGCCTTCTATGTTCTGCAATTTACATGCATGTCCCTTTGCTGTAAGATTCTTTCCGGGAGCAGACTGCTGTGAATCCCTCTGTTGTGATGTGAGATGGACGGCCTGATACGGGGCCGGGATAATCAGCCCCTTCATCTCGCATCCGACTGATCCCCTGCGTTACAGTAGGGGGGATTTACATCAGACGATCCTCTATGTCTCCTATGATCAGTAGATTCACAGCCGGCTTAGTTGTGGCCAATCCATCCTCACCGTAGACGATCCAAGGGAAAAGAGAATGATTTTTGCTAAAGTGTTTTTCTTGCTTAAAATTGGTTTTTAATTTAGCGGTTTACTAACTCTTCCATCTCCTCCTTTACATTCATCATGGGCTATGTGAATCGTCTTAACAAGGTATTGGTGAATACACTGACATAAAGTGATTCGTCTGATTGATGAGAGCATTATTTAGTGTTAGATTTTTTTTCTTGAAAGTTTGAAAATGAACCTCCACTTGATTTTTTTATCTCTCATAGTGGCTAATCAGATGGCAACATGCATATATATATATATATATATATATATATAATCAAGACATACACTTGAGATCTTTGGACAATGATTTTCACTCAAGTGCTTTTCACAATCTTTGCTAAAGCAGCGATGTGCTTCCAAATGTGGATGTTACAATACGAATTTTAACACTATTACAGTCATCGTTTGAAATTGGAGGATCGTACGGAAAATGATGTTTTTATACTGAAAATATAATCGGATAATTTTTACTGAGATGTGGGAGTATGTTGTAACGTCTAGGGCTTGTTTGGTTGTCAGGGTACCTCAAGATATCTTAGGGATACCCCCAGCTCCATCCATGCATTCCTGAGTTGGGATTGCTTGTATGGATCCTACATTTTCTTTGGTATAATATTTTTTAGCCATATTTAAATAAAAAAGTAAACATAAACACCATGTTATAAATATTAAAACACATAATCAATGTTATATCACATCGTTTTTATCATTCCAACCATCCAAACAACTACTATTCACTGGAGTATACCCCAACTGAACCCAACACAATTACCAGACAGACCTTAGGTTTTGATAACAACTAAATTATATGTTTTTTTAAATAAAAACCAAAGCACCAAATAGGCTTATATTTATTTTATCCATGATCCCAACGTTATTAAAGAAACTAGCCTAATCATATGTGCAGGTTATATCATCTAATCACATGTGCATATTATATCCAAGATGATAAAAGAGTCAAAATGTTGTTTTGAGATGATCGTATGAAGACTTGAAGGCTCGCATTTGTCATTTATTTTATGACGTCAAATGATAATAAGGGGATGGGGAACTTGCATCATGGTGCATACATCTCATTTGCACCAACATCCACAGCCCTTGGATCGAGAAACATCCAAGGCATGAAATCTTCCACTTTCCCAAAGTAAGATGGTCCTTCCTAGTGTAGCTCATCCTTCCACAATACCATGAGCAACCTCCCCCTCTACTTCTATTCTCCCTCCCACCATCCCTCTCCTCTCTTTCCCTACCTCGCATCTCCCTACCGTCAGAGTCGGCATCCCTCCCTCACAACTCCATGCCATCAGCGCATACTTGACTCCCCCTCCTCTAAAGAGATCAAGCCTTCATACATGTGTGGATGAAGATCCCCCCAACCTTGACTCCACAAGACCCCCCTCTCCTTCCTCAAGCACTGACCCAGATCGCATCCTATGCCCTAATCCTTCCCTGCCTCCTGCCCGACAACTAGAGCTCCTCATCCCTTTACATGTTCTTGACAACCAGAGTTCCCATTCCCTTGGTCCTCTCCTCCCTCTACTTCGGTGAGACGTTGCACAGGAGCTCGCAACGGATGTGGCAGCGGAACTGAAGCTCGACCAAACCTTCATAGCGACATGTAAGAAGGTCTCTTCCAACCATAGAAGGTCCCAAGACCCTCCTCTCCTTCCCCAAGCCCCTCGATAGATGGCAAATAAGGGGGTAATCTCCACTGATAATCTTCAATATCACGATCATGTGTGGCTAAGCATTTCCATCTGATGGTTAGTGATTTTATGACATGCATCAATCTGCATCGAATATATTCCTTTTACAGTTAGGGCATAGATATAACTATGTAACAAGTAGTAAATACATTTGATTGTAATGTCTCATTCTTATTTACTCTTGTTTAAAAGAAGGAACTTAGATTCATAAACGGTAGAATATGTGTCAAATATATGCATGTCATGATTGACAGCACATGTTCTTCCCTTTTGAGGAAGATTTGCAAGTACTAGACCTTATGTTAACAAACAGTGAGTCATATTTATATGATGAAATATGTGGAACTGTGATTTGATTACTATGTTAAGATGAACCCGTATGGAATCCTTATTCCCCACAAGGAATCAAGCTATGAAATATGTTTCAAAGCTTTGAAATATATTATGAACTATGGTAAGATGATGAATTATGTTCTAAATTATGTTCAAATTGATATATTAAATTGATATATGATTAATGAAATTACTCCATAAGTTTGATTTGAAAAGGAAACTACTTATTAGACCTTGAGGTGAATAACATTTTTTAGCTTCAAGTTCTTTGGTTTTTCTTTATAATTTGCTTGAGGTAATGAAAATGAGTGATTCTGATGACCAATTCATCGACACGACATGTATTTACGAACTGAAAGCTTCAATGTACATCGAAAAAAGCAACCCAGTAATGGTAGAGGATTCTTGAGGTGTCCGAATTGGAATGTATTTTCAATGAAACAACAAATTTATGTATTGATTGTCGACGAAGTGATATTTATTTTCTGCTTTGAACTACTTGTACGATCAAGATATTAGTTCGTGCAATTTCTTCATTCGGACAGATACTATATTGTTACATACAACACTCGAGCTGAAGAATGGGATAAATGCCTTGATGAAGAGAATGGACATACTCACGAAGCAGATGGGAAATTTTGAAGATGAAATATCAATGATGAAAAGAGAAATAGGGTCTAACTGTCCACTTCATACTTTAATTCTTGTAATTTTTATTCCAATTACAGCACATTTAATGAGATATTTGTTGTGTCTTCGGTACCATTCTGACATCAAAAGCAGTTGGATCTTTGAGAATGATGATTATATAATTTGCATGCCATTTTTGGAATGATCGGTATTTAAATTTTCAGAAGATACGTGCGACTATAAATCAATTTTCCCATACTTAACCATAATATGTAGATGGGTATACAAATTTGAATAAGGTAGAACGTGGCATTGTGCTTGACAATTCCCATATGAGCCATGTAGATGGAAAGAATGCATTGAATGGGTATTATTGCAAAACAATTTCTAGAATGGACATGTAACAGCAAATGGTTTGCCGAGTGATGATATGACATCCCATTCAGTAAACCATTTGTCGAATCCAAGCTCAATGATTAGTATTTGGCATAAGGGCAAATCACTTCCCCACAAATCCTCTCAATGCCATCTTCAATACGCACATGTCCTTCTTCGCGAAGGAGGCCTCTTGTGGTCTCATCCTTATTCGGATATCTCTTTCTAATGTATATTTATAGCATTTATGCCAAAATGCAGTGAAAGAGATGTGAGTGATGGTCGTGAATGCAAATGGAAAAAGAAAATCCTCTCAAATTATATCAGACATTTTCAAGGAAATATGAGATAGACAGTTCACATACATCATATGGATAAATAATTCAGGTTTTTCTGGTTGTATTAAGAATTGTAATTAGATCTTTAATTGAAAAATCTATGTAATTACACTTGAAGTTAATTGGTTTCAATTGGGAAACCAAATGACTTTGGAGGGAAAATTGGGAATTCCCAAATTTGAAACATGGAAAGGTTTGGGTGAAAGTTTAGTACCATACATAGTATCTTTAAACTTTTGGTAGGCTTATATATGAGTTCACACCCTCAAACTTCTGTAACAATAGTAGATAGTAGGAATGGAGGACCACACATGCGCGCGCATGCTCCGCTCCGTCTTCGGCTCGGGTTCAAGAGAGTCAATTCGGATTTCAACACTTTTGTTGTGGGTTTCATTTGGCTGATCGATTAAATTAATCTAACAAATTAATTTGGATTCAATCACATCGGGAATTTGACTCGATCCAAACGGCTCGTTTTAGCCGCGGTTTTGGAATCCGAAGGGACATGCCCGTTGAGGGGCATTTTCGGAAATCAAAAGAAACTGTGCGCTAGGGCACACGAGCTCCCCTTTATATACCCCTTCCTCAATCCCATTTTCTTTACTCGTAAGAAAAATCTCACGTCGCCTCTGTTCTCGTTCTGGTTCTTCCTCTCGCGGACGAACCGCCTTCTCTTTCTCTCGGCAGCAAGTTCTCGGAGATACTTTCGATGACGGTCTCGTCGGTGTGCCCGGACGAAGACTGTTGACCATCGTATCCTGAGAGTGGATCGCTAATACCCTTCGCACCGGTATTGTGGAGGCAATATCCTCTCGGGGGATAGTCAATTTCATGAATGTTTCGGTGATTTCTAACCTTATTTTCCTTTCATTTTGTTTGTCGGGATTCCTTTGTTGCTTTGTCTTTCCTGTATCTCATCCTAATTTATATTTCCGTTTATTTAACCGGTTCCTACTTGCATTATATAATCGGATAATGGATTGGAAATGCATGACGATAATAATGTTAATCTGTAATGTTTTTCTTTTAATTCATTTGGATCCGTATAGTTACTGGTTAATATATACGATAATGATCATGTACTCAACAGTCTTAGAAAGGATATCCGGAATCGATTTTAAAATAATGTTGGAAATGATGTTTAAATTGAGGGTAAATATGATGGATATGCCCGAAAAATTCGATGGTTAGAATATCAAGCGTTGATAACAACGAATGAAGATCTGATTAACCACCATAGGACTAATCTCTATGCGTGAAACTTATTGTCCTACGGTGGAAACAGAAAAACCCACACCCGATAGCTAGAAGACGCAATCCGCATGAAAGGAACGAGATCGTATACGTAATGGTTGCATTTTGTTGGCTCTATCCAACACGTTGTTTAATGTATATTGTTCATCCACGCAAACTGCGAAGGGGACATGGGAAGATTTGGATCGGAAGTATAATACCGAAGACCTCGGTATTGAGAAATACTCCGTGGTCAACATAATTGATCACTTTGGTGACATATTATTAATTAATGTATGTCGAAATATATAAGTATCCATTCATATATTCAAAACTGTTATTTATTTTGATAACAAAATGCCCTAGCGGAAAACCTTGGTCCCATAACCTATTGCAAGTTTCTAAACTTGATGGGTCATGATACCATAATTTGCTACCACCATCACTTAATACAATAAATAATCAGAGATTGATATTAAAGAAAGGGAGAGATTTTGCAACACGGATAAAAATAAAAGGAACAAATGTGCGTCATTAATAAGGTAAATAAGCAAGGTATTGAAACTAATATCCACACTATGATTTTAACAAGGTTGTCTAAGGTTTTATAACATCCACGCATGTTATCCATGCAAAAAGTTAATGATAAAAGTAATAAACATATTAATGGTAATCAATGTTATTGTTAATGATTAGAGATAAATCCAAAAAAAGTACTATCGCGTTTATGTTTAAAAGAACATGACTAAAAGGGATTACTAAAGTTGATACATAAACGTTACTGGCAACACAAATAAACAAGGAAAGCCAATGATGGTAAGCAATGCATTCTAACATTGAAAGGTATGAGAAAGAAAATGGTACTTGATTGCAGGGAGGGCATTATATCTACGGGAAGGTGATCTTCTGAAACATCAATCACTTTCCTTGTTTTGTTCGTCCTCCTCTCTCTCTCTTGATGGATTTTCCCTCACTTTTATCAAGAATGAGGAGTGCATAACTCCCTATTTTTGAAGATGGGATTTCAAAAAAAGATTGGGATCATGTGAAGTTGTTTTTTTGTTGACTAAGGGTGTAATCGAGCCGAACCTAAGCGAGCCAATTCAAGTTTGGTTCGATTTCGATTTGTTTAGCATACTTTCGGGCTCGGGTTCGGTTCAGCTCGATAAGATGGAAATCGTGTTCAGTTTCGATTCGATTCGGCTGAGGTTCGTAAAGGCTCGGTCTGGTTCGATAAAGATTCCTTTTAATTGCTAAACAAATAAGAGATTATAATAGTGCTGAACAACATTCACTATGTACAACCAACATTGATTTACAAAGATGATTTAATGAACATAATCATGATTTTTATAACCTAACTTTACACGTTGACTTGAAATCAACATTTTTATTCAATTAAACAAGATAAAACAATAACCATTTAAGTTTCTCGGAAAATACATCAGAGAACGACGACTTGGTATATGTGCAACAAAAATAGTGTCGCTAAATCATCAAGTGTTGAACATATTTGGCAATCAAGAAAGAATTAATCGAAAAGATGTACCTAGATGAAAGTCTCCTCCGTAAATTTTTTTTGACCAATGAAGGAGATGCCTGTTACTATTGGACTGGGGCGAGGGAGGGATTAGGGGGCCGTGCATGGGAAACAAGGGATTGAGGACGAGATCGGCGGCTGTGTGAAGGAGCAGGGGCGGGGAGGGAGTTGGGGATGAGATTGGTGTGTAATACAGGGGAGCAGGGGCGGGGAGGGAGTTGAGGGCGAGATCGGTGGCCATGCGGGGGAACCGAGACAGGGAGGGAAATGGGTCCTGATGGTGAGACCGTGCAGGGAGACCAAGCGGAGAGGGACCGAGTTGGTGGCGGCGAGAGCGTGCGAAGTGTGGGGAGGGGACATGAAGGGAGGGTTGAGTTTTGGAAGGATTTTGGGGGAGGGAATTGGATTTAGGAAATTAAAAAGAAAGGGATTTCATCTATCGTTGGAAGTTCCTCATCCATTATCTAATGGTCCTGGAATAAATATGCACTTGAGCGGAGAATGATGACATTCAACATCTACTTTTTCCTATATTATTTATAAATACGTAACATATATATGCACGTATGTATATTTGTATATATATGCATGTATATTTATATCGAACTTTTAACGAGTCGAATCCGAGCGAACCTATGATTTTGAATTTCGACTCGTTTATTTAATCGACCTCAAACTTGTGTTCGGGATTGGTTCGTTTATTTTCGAACCGAATATGAATCGAACTTTTAGCAAGCCGAATCCAAGCGAATATCTAATCTTAGAATTTTTTGACAGCCCTATTGGGGACCACAACCCATTCAGCAACATCCTCTTTTGGAAAATTATCAAATCTACCTATCATAAATTTGATAATTATCCTTTTAGTCTCTACATAATTAATCATCATGCAACCAAAAAAATATACTCATGCTTAAAATAATTTCTCAACTTTTATTGATCACTTTTTTATATTGGATCATAAATACAATTGAGAATTTTTCTAATTCTAAATATATATCAATATAAGTCCATCGTTAGATTTAAAATCCAACAATATACTGTTACATATATAAGAGAGCTTATTCATCGCAGGAAGCTGTCTTATTATAGATTCAGTTGGTCTTCCCGAAGAAATGCCATTAAAAAAAGCTTAAACTGTGTAAATTATCTGTCATAAATTAAATCTATGCGTGTGAAAGTGAAACCAGTGGAGGAGGCCACTAGAACCCCAGTCACCGTTGTAATGGAAGCTTTAGTTCCACATCGTTGCATATGGAAGTAGAGCTAAAGCAGTGCAGATTTAAAAAAAAGGATAGTGGTACCGTGGAAAATCAGACCTTTCTCGGCTTTTTGGTTAAGATCAAGTGTGCTATCTGTTATTATTAGTTTAATATCTGATACGTTGGCCATAAGCTCACATGATATTAAATTAATTTTTTGAGGGGAAGATTCGTAACAGTAGCGTATCCGATCTGTCATCAAATTTGTTTTATACTGATTTTAACATTTGTATTCGTATCTGTTTTAAAATGAATACAGATATAGATATTATTTTGATATCCGCAAACATCTGTATCTCCATTCGTATCTATTTTCATATATAAATATAGTCATAATTTTATATAACATAATTATATACCTTCTTTTATCATATTTGTATAATTTTTATGATACAAACACATTTAGTAAATTTATATCATGTGTTTTCCATCAAATTTGTATATATTTAAATTGAGTATTTCTAACATTACTCGTATGCGATCAATATCTGTTTTACATCTGTATCCGTTTTTAAGGATATGCTAAAGTATTTTAATATCCGTCAATATCTGTATTCGTATTTGTATTTAAAAACAGATAAGGATATGATAATACTATATTCATATCGGTATCCGTCCATCTGCATCCTTCAGGTGTCGCCCTTGCGTTGCACTGTTGTTTGGGTTCACAGGTGCAACCCCACCAAATCTTAACTAAATACTTGCCGTTATGTAGAACACGTATTTGAAAACAAAGTTCGTTCATCACTTGTTGCGATTAAATTCTATTTTAGTTAAAAGCAATCTAAAATATATTTTTTTCCAGTCCATGACAAATTATATTTTGGCTACATTTGATCCTCTGATAGTATTCCTTATAGTGTGATCTAAAAGCTCCGAAAATTGTTTTACATGTATACCTAAAATAATTTGATATTATTTGTATACCTTCACAATCATCTCATTTACCTTGACACTGATGTAGCATATGCTCCATTAATATAGAAACTTCTTAAAACGAACACTGAGCAGAAATTTTCTGAAACTTTCTCAGTTGCTTGGAACATGTTTGATGAAATGCTACAGTGTACTCAAGGACACATGACTAGTTCAATTAGTTTTGTTTGAATTTTGTGGAAATGTTATGTGCTTTTTTTAATGGTCATTAGGACAAGAATTGGCTTAAAGATCAGTCACAACTTTATCCGTATATCATTGGGATCAATGGTTCTGAATCTTCTGATGACACAATAGTGGAATAAAACCTGAGTGTCAAATATTTAGACTGGTTGAGCTACACACTATTGGAAGATGACTTGATGTTCTGAGCAGACCCCAAATAACATGGGAAACCACTTCTTTTTTGTTTCCTTGGACATTTGGAAGAATAGTTTTATTTGTTGCTCAATGTTCTGAAGACAAGTTCTAAATATTCATGGGAGTTACCTCTCCAACAACATGTATAAGCTGTAATAACAAAATCTAGTGGGAAAAAACATATCTGCCTTAATAAATATCAGGATTCCGTTCTTTTGGTAACAGCTGCACATGTAGATGTTTCTCTTGGTATTTCAAACTGAGGCTAGCTGGTAAAGGTATGCATACAGTTTCTTCGGTTTTTATGAAAAAGTTTATCATTGTTTCTTTATATTTCTGTTCAAGTCATTTCTGATCCCTTGTTTAATTTGATGTCAAATCTTAAATTCCATTTATTATGTCAGCCTTATGCAGATATTTCTGATAGGAATATGCCTCCCCATGTATGATGTTCACTTGGGATGTGTGGGATGGTATTGCTACTGTTGTATGCATGTGCGAAATCATTACTGCCTATTATGCTGATACCCAGCTCCATAATTTTGTGACAAGAAATAACACGCTAAAAATCCTCTAAAGTATTTGATTTTAGAGTACCTAGAATAAGCTGATTGAAAGGTTAAACAAATCATGACCCATTCTTCGTGTTTGCGATATAAATCAGCTGGATGGTATCTTACTGCAATGGACATGTGAGGGATAAATTGCTTATGCAACAATCCAGCAGAGCTTCTAAAGAACACCCAGCAGAGCTGGATGAATTACAGTCAGTTATCTTCTGTAATGTATCCATCAACAGTTTAAATTTTAGTTTTTGTTGACATATATACACCCTAACTTGTTGAAGCATGATCCCATGTTTTTCTCAGATTGTATATAACTCTGATGCAGTTAAACGATGACAACCAAAAGCAGAATTCCAACAAGGAAAGAGCCGAAAAACTTTGTTCAAGTCTGGAGTACAAGGATTACAGGTCCTGCCACCATTGAAGAAACCCGAAGTGAAATGCAGAGATTACTGATTACATATTCTAACCAGTACACAGAAAACAAGATATGCCATCTTTTGTGATCATCGACCAACCAACAACTTCTTATGAGTACTTCACTTGTTTTCCTGCAGCCACAACCGATTCTCGAAGAACTTCTTACGCAACCTTTTCTTCGGGCTTTTGTGCAACCACCTCACTAGCAACATCAGCTTTCTCCTCTGTGTTTTCTGCTGAATCAAGCACTTGGTCCACTGATTCATCTACTTTGGCATTTTCTTCTTCAGGAACGGGGTCGGCTTTTGGTTCTGTTACTTCTTCTCCCTTCCCTTCCTTGTCAACTCCTTCAGTCTCTACCTGCAGTTTCAGTTTTAAATCTAAGAACGGATATTGCACATCAAAAAGGAGGTCTCATTGCAGGTGAGTTCACCTCTTTGGAGACGTCATCGCTGGCAGCTTCGAAGCCAGCATCTTGAACAACAACCTGTTTTTCTTCGGGGAGCTCCTCGGTGTGAGGGCCATCCAGGGTCTTGGGTTTGGTTGCGCAGCCTCCCATCGCTGAAGGATTCTTAGTGAAGAAAGCGATGGGAGGTGATGAGAGTGCTGGGATGGCAATGAGAGAAGTGGGTTGAGGGCCCTTTATATAGGCTTTTGAGGAATTCCCATGAGAGGTGGAAATGATAGGGTGGGGATCATCCTCATCTCTGCTCCTTAATTAGTACTGATCTGTTTAAAACAGATGGATGTGGTGGATTTGGAGGGCAATGCTGACTATCTCTCTAGTTATTTTGGGTAGGTTGACCTTTTGAACTTCTTACTGTTCTTTTTTTCAAATTTCTGTAAGCATCAGAATGTTCAGGTGTTTTAAAACCCAGAGGCTTGTTTGGTATTTTAATTATTTACTATTCTATCATTTCTAGTTCAACACTATATTGATTATTTACTGTTCTAGCACATGCCATGTCAATACTTTATTATCAATTTCTTGATATTATTTTCTTCCTAAACCAATATGATATCTTTCTTTAAATTCCCACCAAGTCTTTTGTTTGATCTTATTCCAGTTATTTACTGTCCACAGGCCTAACAAAGGTTAGCCCATGGTTTAACTCATCGATAAGGTGACATGGAAAAAATTATCCTTTTTAACTATGATCCAGAATGCAAGCAGAGCCGTAGACTAGACTTGGATCAGAGCAGAAAAAGCCATGGACTAGACTTGGATCATGAAAGAATTTATCAAGTAAGGTCATGGACTAGACTTGGATCATGGCAGAAAGACTTGAAAATTTTTATCCTTTTTAATCTTGTAGAAAAATAGAATGCGGAAGCGGAATCGGAAATAAAGATATAACAATAAGAACAAAGATTTTAACGTGGAACCCTACTCCAGAAGGAGCGGGATGAAACCACGGGAGAAGCCCCTGAATTGAACGTTTCTTCTATTGAAGTTCTCAATCAGTACAAGGGGTGTGGGGCTCCTTATATAGCCCCACGGACAGACCCAACAGTGACCGCTCCCCCATGTGGTACTAAACACATGGGTGGGCTCTTTTCTTTTCCAACACTCCCCCTGAAGTTGGTAGCTGGGACAGCTGCAACTTGCAACGATAGAGAAAAATATACATCATTACATCTTCACTTGAAATCACCACAATAAACGTATGTATCCGCAACTGGTAGACAAACCCGCTTGCTGACGGGTATATCAGGTCACCGGAACGTATTTCTGTCGAGCCTGGAAGGTCACCGGACTGTCTCTGTCGTGCCTGCATGGTCACCGGATCTCTGTCTCAGTCGTGCCTGCGGGTCACCGGACTTTGTCTCCGTCGTGCCTTAAGAAAACAAAACCAGTGCGGAGTCGATGTCGAGGATAGAGACACCACGACGAGGATCGATGCACAGTGAAGATGGCTTGATATTCTGTGAAATCTGGAGTGTTTGGTCTGTCAGTCAATGATGTAGGATGCATATGGCTTTTACTCCCCCTTTCTCCCAAACTTGTGAGAATAATGAAAATAATAGACAAGTTGGGAGAAGCAAACATGAATCATATTTTTTTATGCGTACGACTTTTTTTTGTACGTGACTTTTTTTTCTTTTTTTTTCATTTTTTTTGTTAGCATATTGCGTACGGCTTTTTCTTGTACGCGCCTCTTTTCTCTTTTTTTTTGAACAAACTTCTTTTTCTTTCATTTTTTTAACCAACATCTCTTGGCCCAATTCAAGCCCCCTAACAAAATATGCTGCATTCCTCCTTTTTTTACGATATGGCCCACATGGCCCTCAAACAAATAACATCCCCTCTTTTTTCTGTCTGCTGCAGCCCCCTTGGACTTTTCAATTTTTTTTAAAACACCGATTAGGGTTCTCCCATTGGGAATCTTTTCTACACCACGCCGCCGCTTATCGGGGAGATCTGGAGGCCCCTTCGATCCCCGCAACACTGCAGGTGGGAGGCGATCTCGGAGGAAGAGGCCAAAGGTGGCATCTCATGCCGCCTGTGGGTTCTGTTCGTACGCCGCCATGGAATAGGGAGCTCCCGACCGTTTGGAGAAGAGGATGCGCACGCCTGAGATCTGGGCGACATCGCCGGGTGCCGCCTGAGAAGGAGAAGCTTGGGTGCGCGCCGCCTGGAGGCGACGAAGGTGGCTTCGCCGCCTGGCTGGCTGGGGCCGCCTGGCAGGGGCCTGGCGATCGTGAGGGAGCCCCGCCTGGGAGATGGCTGCAAGAGGGCGACACCGCCTTATGGTTGACACGGGAATCGGAGTGCGCCGCCTGAAGCGTGGGGCCGCCTGGCGCGAGATGGGAGGGTGCGGCTAGGTCTCTGCTCACGGGATCGTTTTTTTTGACGAGGGCATCACCATCGATGATGCGAGGGAGAGCGGCACCTCGAAGAGGAGAACATGAGCGCTACTGATCGGCGCGTCGGAGAGAATAAGGCCGCCGCTGGTGAGATGCGGCCTGGAGATGTGCCCCCTGATGGGGTATTTGCCGCCGCCGAAGCCTGAAGTCGCACAAAGATGCCGGAGAGATGCGCGGGCTTAAACGAGAGGCACCTCCTCCCTGAGTTGTGATCATGTGCCGCATGGAAACAAATCAAGAACAGCTCCTGGATCATGATCGCAGGAGATTGCCATAACATGGACGAGGCATGCGGCAGGACATACATTAGGGTTCCAGATGGAAACCCTACAACTCGTAACTTTAACAAAAAAACTCTTCTCGAATAATCTTTAAGAACATAAATTACAAGAACGATCGAGAACAGATTTTGATAATCGATTCTCGAACAAAACATAAAGAACACAAAAAATTCCTCGAGAATCGACCCACTCTGATACCATGTAGAAAAATAGAATGCGGAAGCGGAATCGAAAATAAAGATATAACAATAAGAACAAAGATTTTAACGTGGAACCCTACTCCAGAAGGAGCGGAATGAAACCACGGGAGAAGCCCCTGAATTGGGCGTTTCTTCTATTGAAGTTCTCAATGAGTACAGGGGGTGTGGGGCTCCTTATATAGCCTCACGGACAGACCCAACAATGACCGTTCTCCCATGTGGTACTAAACACATGGGTGGGCTCTTTTCTTTTCCAACAAATCTAATCCTGAAAGTTTATCAAGTAAGTTTTTTGGATATAAGTCCGAGATTGACCCAAGATAGATCTGAATGGAGGCGAAGAATCCATGTAGCCGACCCTACTTAATTGTGGGAAAATACTTTGTTGTTGTTGTTGAATCTAATCCTGAAAGTAAGGTCATAGGCTAGATTTGGATCATGTCAATTTAGAGGCATTAACGACTGTCTTTTTTCCCCATTATTTGTCATTTTAGTTACCAGTAGTTATTGGATTTTATTGATTACATAATTTAGGGGTTAAAATTTCATCACTATATATCATTCTAATATGCCATTCTAATCTCGTCGGAAACATACTCATATGCTCTCCATCTATAATATGTAATTTCAACGGTCTTAAAATTGTTGTAATCGAACTGTTCTGGATGGAGGTTTTATGAGTCTTTGTTACTGATGAAATTGAGATGGCATATTGGAGGGATATAGTGATGAAATACACGGCGGTATTTTCTAAAAAACAAAAAAATCGTCAAAATATAGGACGGGAGCAACCCTGTTATATCATATATATAGTAATTATATATGAGATGAATGGTGGTGATTGATCTATTGTACCTTTTTAATCTCAACCTACTTTTCCTCCTTAAAGGACTCCCACTTACCTTTCCTCCCTCTCTCTCCATCTATTATGTTCAGCAGCCAACTATGTGCTATTAATTTGTGGTAGACATAGATAAAAATAGAAGCTTCAGTTTTCTTATCTATTTTATCTTTAAATGCTGATCATTTTAGACAGTAGCAGCAAAATAGACTGAAATAAATACCACCCTTGACGACAGATTGCATAACACAAACTTATATAATTTAGAAATTACTGCCGAACTGATACAATTTAATAAACATGTTATACAGACCTTTCTTTTAATCTGGAAACTATCCTTAGACGATAGAAGGAAATAATATCCAGATCATTCTCACGTACTTACTACTATTAAGCTAAAATATTTGTAGAAGTTAAAACCTAAGACTGGAATGGGCTACAAACGTTGATGGAGAGATGTTGATGCCAACAGTTTCAACAGATAGGAAGAGAGGATGTTGTCGCCACTGTCGAGGAGACGGGAAGGAAGGAAACCACCATCGTTGCTGTTAGCGACAAAATAGGAAGGAGGGCAGAGGCCATCACAGCTGCTATCAAGCAGCGAGAAAGAGTAAGGGGTGTCACAGACAGACTTGTTCCAAATGATAGAGGAGAGGGGAATATTGACTCTGGCGAAAGGATAAGAATAGTTCTGTAGACATCTAACATTGGAGAGGAGGCAGGTAGTTGGGGGAGCGGATCCTCTGCTGTAAGTAACAATTATAGCCGGTGTTGTATTCCATGTGGTCTCTAGGATGAGAATCGAACGATCTGCAGAGGGGACTGGGGATAATGGGCTCCAATCTCAAGGTCGTCCATTTGTGATCAGACGACTGGCATTTACAACAGGCTCTGCTGTACAACAGACGATCCTTTCTAGGTAGTTGGCTGTTGAACATAACATACAGAGAGGAGAGAGGGTGAGAAGGGAAGGGGGAGGCTTTTTAGGAGGAAAAGTAGGTAGGAATTAAAATGGTATAAGAGATCAATCAATACCATTCATTTTAGTAGAGAGCAATGGTTGAGAAAACTCATCTCACTGTCTCATAAGATCACTACTATATATATACATAGGAATTATCTAATAGTGTAGCGAACACGATCGTCCAAGAATGATGCGGAAGCGAGAACTCAACAGACATTTCGGGATCGTTGCTCATAGCATTAATCATAATATAAGAGCAGTAAAGAATGGACCTAAATAAACTTCCTTTCCGTTCTATTAATAAGGACATGAATCCGAGCATTCCTTAATTTGAATAAAAGAAACAAATAAACTAGATGAGATCGTCTCAATGAGCTCCTTATTCCAATGGGCATAAAGACACCCTTCCAAAACAAACCAGCATTAGTTCCATACCGATCCTACTTCTTGAAGATGATGAATTCACCATTGAGCAAAATTGACTTAATCCTCACGTTCGCCTGAAAAGAGTAACAACACATGTTATGAGCCTAACGCTCAGTATGTGTCGAGTTGAGGTCAAGCCGACTAGCGTAAAAATCAAGTCACATATAACTATTCCATACACAACACAATGGTAATTATTCCAACAATAAAGACTTATAAATTTGATTCTCTATATCCTTATCATGTTGTATAAATTATTTTGCTTGACACAAGTCAAAAATCACCATAAATATTATTAATTAACTTAAAGATGTACACGAAGTATATTTCTTTTATATCCAAGCGTTGCGTACCATACTTGCGTATATACCCTTAAGTTTTGCCATATTTGCATGTATGTCCACAATGTTAACATAAGTGCACATATACCTTTAACATTAACTTATTCTGCACATATATCCTTAACATTGACTTACATTACACATATGCCCATATCATTAACATAATTGCACACGTGCCCTTTAGCCTTAACATAAATTTCACGTATGCCCTTATCATTAACATAATTGCACACATGACCTCCGCTTAACATAAATTTGCATGTATACCCATATCATTAGCATAATTGCACATGTACCCTTATCCTTAACATAAATTTCATGTATGCCCTTATCATTAACATAATTGCGCACATGACCTTATCTTAACATAAATTTACATGTATGCCCATATCATAGGCATAGTTGCACATGTACCCTTATCCTTAACATAAATTTCATGTATGCCCTTATCATTAACATAATTGCGCACATGACCTTATCTTAACATAAATTTACATGTATGCCCATATCATAGGCATAGTTGCACACGTGCCCTTAGCCTTAACATAAATTTCATTATGCCCTTATCATTAACATAATTGCACACATGACCTTAGCTTAACATAAATTTGCTTGTATGCCCATATCATTAGCATAATTACACACGTACCCTTAGCCTTAATATAAATTTCACGTATGCCCTTATCATTAACATAATTGTACATGATCTTAGCTTAACATAAATTTGCATATATACCCATATCATTGCATAATTACACACGTGCCCTTAGCATTTTTCATGTTTAGAGTGGTCTTGATTGTTAATTCTTAAGGGACTTTGATGGTTTACCGCCAGCACAAGCGGTCCATAAACAGTACATAACATGACAATGTAGCTACAACTGTAGAGGACTTATCTTTTGCCTCACGCTCCCGGTAGGCGTTGGCCCTTTAGGCCCTTACGACCCCTTAGTTCGAGTCGGTGCCAAAACATTATTGATAACATTAATGACTTCATTAGAAAAAGATCGATTGATACAACATACTTAGAATATTTCTTATTAAGGAAGGTGATCAATCAAAACACACCGATTTCCTTGATTCTATTGACAAACTGTTAACCGAAGTTGCTATCATCAGTGTTAGTTATCGTTGTAACCAAAATTTTATACTTGCATCTCAGATCGTGATTTTGTAGATGCATGCCTATACTCAATGAAAACTAGAGAGAATTTACATATATCCATTTTTATAAGGTGCATTACGTTAGTTGTGAAGGTGAATAACCCAATAAGGCATACTAAAATGCTTGCGGATTCAAAAAAATACATTGTATGTATTTTATGGAATGTCTTGGATTGACCATCCACCTAGGATGAAAGATCCCTTTTTGTCGTAAATATATCATTCCATACAGGCACTAAAATAAAATAAATGAGTTATTTTATTGATACAATTCCAACTTCTAAAATATCTTCTTATTTTATTTTCATGGAGTAATTACATGTAGTAATCACACGGAATACCTTTTACATAAGTCGTAAGATAAGTTGCAATTTTAAGATGAATCATTTAATTTTAAACAGGATAATAGTATGGATACTACTATTAGTATAATGTTAGATGTTGAAAATCAACATCCGCGGTTTAACCACATCGTACCGGTGCAATTTATTTATTCAGTGATAACAAAGGAGACCACAATTCATCATCTACGTATTTTTATAGCTATATTAAATCCCTACTTGATTCTTGGATAATAATTCAATTTATATTGCAATGCACCTTGATTGATATGAAACAATAAGCATGTTTATGATCGAGAACAATCATCTATCTTGCATCCTAAGGGTTCGACACATATCTCGTCAACGTAAGAAATTCGTCGACCAAGATTCCACCAATTCGGACCGTTGTCGGCCACGTCGTTGCTCCTTCAATTTCGTCTATATTTTTTGATGGAGAGGGTTATCGACGTTGAATTCGAAAAAGGCATGACGGAAGAATGTCGTCGCCGGCTTCTCTCTCTCTCTAAACTCTCTCTCTCCCAAAGAGAATGTGTGGGGAAGTCATTGGGGTCTCATGGTATTTATAGGCAAAATTCAATGAGATAAGTAATAATAATAAATTGGACTTAATTTAGAGATAAAGTAATAACCAACTTGGGTTGTTGCTATTTTATCTCTTTTTATCTTATCTTGTATTATCTTAAGGGTAATGTGAGGGTGGTTATGTGATTTAATTTTTATTTTAATTATTTTTTTATCCTCACAAAAAAACTCATCGGTTACAAATGGGCTATGTGCCCATTAGAGTCCTTGTAAACAACAATTCTAGGTCATACACATGTACTACCAATTGAGTAGTTACCTATTTTGAAGGATGCGTTTTTTTGGAATGATATTAATATGCTTAACGATTAGCAATAAGTATTATTCCAATTGTATCGAATCCTTAACAAAATCAATATTGTTTTGGAAATAAAATATCCAAATCAATGATTTCATGCCGAAGATTGAGAACAAAATATTCGGATCAATAATATATATACAATAGTCAAGTAAATAGTTGCTGCAATATTAGAAATTCCCAAACAACGATCAATAATTTATATCCATAGTATTATTTTGTACAGAATTCAATAATATTTACCAACTAAATGCTTGTTGTGAAGTCAGTAATACCATCACAAATGGTCAGTAATTTCCATATGTAATATTACTTTAAACAGAATTCGATAATTTACGGACAATACTCACGTAATGTATATATAACTCTTAAGTAAATTACTGATCAGAGATCAGTAACATATATATTTATATCTTATATCATGATTCCGTAATATATATACAATTCTAAAGTAAATAATTATTTTGAAATCAGTAATAACAAACAAATGGTCAGTAAGTCAAGGACATTACTCAAGTAATAGATTAACATATAATTAGTAATATGTTCTCCTTGTTTACGATTAATATATAAATGATATTTTAAAAAGGAAGTTATTAAACACATGCATAAAATTGAAAATGAATTAGTAAAATAAATAGAATGCTTTGCTAATGAAAAAACAAAAAATATTACAGGAATAAATGAAATGCTCATATCATACCCAATGATATTACTAATCATTTCTTATATTATTATCATCGATTTTACAACAAGCATTTACTTGACCATCGTATAAATATTATCGAAGTCTGTACATGATAATATTATGGACGTAAATTACTAATCATTATTTTGTTATTACCGATCTCACAACAAGAATTTACTTGATCATGTATATATATTACTGATCCAAGTATTTGGATCTCAATCTTCTGGACGAAATCATTGATTTGAATATTTTCTTACAAAACCGACTTCTTTTTTTGAAGGACATTGTATAATTGGAAATATAATTATTCTTAAACACATATATGTCCTATAATTAGAAATATAGTTATTGTTAATACACGTGTATGACCTAAAATTGGTGCTCACAAAGACTCTAATGGGCATAGGGCTCATTGGATAAGTCCCCCCTCTCCCTCTCTCTGTGTGTGTATGGATTTAGTCGGGCTACCCTAGGCAGAGCCAACTTGGTTGTCCACATCCTTATTTTTCTTATTTCTGAGGGTATTTTTTGAAAATATCTAGGATATTTATATTACTATATAACACCATATTCTCATTCAAATTTTGACTCAATTTGAGACTCCTATCACATTCATCGAGCTTGTCAAATTTTAATGGTCTTAGAATTGTTGAAATCAACCAATTTTAGATGGATGAGTTAAGAATGTCCATTTTACACAATTTTGAATGGAATTCCATGTAGTTGACTGAATTCCCCAAGTATTTTCAGAAAATTACTTAAAAATAAAAAAATAAGGTTGATGATGGCCAAGTTGTCTCCTCCCTGGGGGTAGCCCCATTAAACTCATATATAAGAGAGAGAGAGAGAGGAAAATGTGCCCATGACCACACACTATTGTATCTTCTCATAGGTAAAAAATGTATAACTTTTAACTAAAATAAATCAGATCTGTTAATTTTGATATATACATATATATACTATAAAATGAAGACAATATTAAAATTTTAGTTTATTTAGAGTTTTGTAACCCATCCATTGAGCGTTGTCGGATTCATTTTATCAGAGTTGTTGATTATTTATTATTATTGGATTCTGTCCACACTAGGACTTGTGCATTTAAGACATAATGGGCACACGATGTTGTGTGTGCCCATAGACGCATAATCCTTGCCCTCATGTGTGTGCGCGCGTGCGTAAAATGTATATGCTATGAGGGAGTAGCTAACTTGGCTACTCCCGTCCTTTTTTCTTAATTTTTTCGTGATAATTTTCAAAAACTCCAGAGGGGATTTTAATCATATATTGTCATTATGTTGCCATTCAAATTTCGACTCAATTTGAGATTTCTATTCCATCCATCAAGCCTATCAAAATTAGATGGTTGCAAATAGGAGTGCCTTTTTTACGAATTTTGAATGACAACATCGTGACAATATGCCATTTAAACCCCCTAGGAGTTTTTAGAAAAATATCACATAAAATTAAGAAAAAAGGGTGGGAGTAGTCAAGTTGGCTACTCCCTGATAGCATATACATTTTACCTTATATATATGGTTTAATGGGGCTACCCCTAGGGGGAGTCAACTTGTCTAACCCACCCTTATTTTTTTTATTTCATAAGGTATTTCGAAAATACCTGGGGGTATTTAGATCCCTATATGGCATCACGTTCTTATTCAAATTTTGACTCAATTCGAGACTCCTATCCTATACAACAAGCTTGTCCAATTTGAATGGTCTCAAAATTGTTGAAATCAACCCATTCTAGATGGACAGGTTAGGAATGTCCATTTCACACAAAATTTGAATTACAACATGTTGTCATATAATGGACTAAATCCTCTAGGTGTTTTCAGAAATTATCTTAAGAAATAAAAAAATAAGGGTAGGAGAGCCAAGTTGACTCTCCTTCGGGAGTAGCCTCATTAGGAGGTCAAGCCATTTCCCACCCCTTTTCACGCTTTTGGAGAGAGTAATGGGTATGCTCTCAAATGATGGTCTTAACATGACATTCTAAACGGAAACTACTAATATAGCTTATTACTTAGTGAATTAGAGTCTAATACATGACATCGACTGTAAAACGTCCCTTGAAATATGGTCTGATAATCTTGCTGATTATTCCATTTTATAGGCCTTTAGGTGTCATGCATATTATCAAGTTAGTTAGGAAAGTTGGAGCTAATGACAAAAAAAGGTAATTACTGGTTATGCTGATGAAGCTGAGGATTATAGAATCTAGTCTTCTTCCGAGCATAAAATTATTGTTAGTGGACATGTTAGTTTTGATGGAAGTTATATGTTTGATTTGAGGTTCACGCTCATTAATGTAGGAACATGTGATGATATCCATTAACATCTAGAGTTTGATTTGGCACCGAGCAATGGTCAAGCCACTTCTGATGAAATCGATGTTGAACAACCTTAAGAGAACAACTAAAGGATAACCCTCATAACATTGTTGCCGATCAACCTCGTAAAGAGATACCTCCTCCTCAAATATATTTAAGAACATGTCTGCTTTTGCAGTACAGGTTGTTGTGGTGATTGGGTCTCTAGAACCAGCCATTAACATAAAGCTATTACAAGAGAAGAACCCGGACCTTAGATTGTTGCTATATGAGGAGATGGAGTTTAATCACTAGAATAATACATGAACGCTTATCAAGTTGTCAAAAGGAAAGAAAGTCGTTGGTTGCAAATGGTTCTTCAAGAAAAAGACAATAATCTTAGGCATTTAAGGCATCAACTATAAGACATATTTAGTAGCAAAAAGATACAATAAAAAAGGAAGGTGTGGATTTCAACAAGATATTCTCTTTCTTTGTGAGGTACAACTCTATCAAGGTACTACTAGCTTTTGTGACATGTTGAGACTTTACGTTGTGGTAGTAAAATGTGGTAGCAACTTTTCTTCATGATAACGATGAATCAATCAGAGAGAGAGAGAGAGAGGATTGCATTTCAAGGTAAGTAAGATCACAAAGTCAACTAGTCTTCCTTCCAGATAATGGTCATATTTAACAGTTTCATAGTTGATCTTGGATTTTAGTAGGAGTCTATATGATTGTTATCATCACTACAACAAGGTAAGAGAGTGGATCTTCCATCCATACGCTTGCTCTATGTCGATGACAAGTTAATCACTGCTAGAAAAGATTTGACAATTTCATAGTTGATCTTGGATTTTTGTAGGAGCCTATATGATTGTTATCGTCACTACGATAAGGCAACAGAGTGGATCTTCCATCCATATGTTTGCTCTATGTCGATGACATGTTAATTGTTGCTAAAAAGAAAAGTAGCATACGATTCAAACAAGCTCAATGTTTAGAGTTTGACATAAAAGACTTCGACGCTGCAAAAAAAGACTTTGGGGATGGATATCAGTAGGAATCACGCATAGCGAAAACTCTTCTTATATCCGAACAATTAAATTGAAAAATTTTTGGCATGATTTGGAATGTACAACAAAGCACGCGATTACCCAATCTGATGCAAAGATTCATCTTTAGTATCTTTTGCATTGCAACCTTACCTAGAGATGAAACATACGTCACAGATTCCCTATACTAGTATAGTTGGTAATCTTATTCTTCAACATTATGTATAAGATCCGACATTGCGCACAATGCGAGTGTTGTTAACATATACATGCGGGTGTTGTTAACATATACATGGAGAATCATGGGTATGAGGGCTAACAGAAAATCAAACATATTTTTTGATACTTACAAGAGTCATCTAATTTTGACCTCAATTATGAAAATGATTCTGAATGTTTGATCATTGGATATTTATATTCAAATTATGTTGTAGATTTAGAAGGGGGTGAGGTCAATTATATGTTATGCCTTTACTTTGTAGAACTATGTGATTAGTTTGAAGGTTACTTTATAATCTTTATTTACCTTGTCTACCACAAAGGTATAATATATGACTTTTACATAAATTGCAAGTAAAAACATCCGATTGAAAGGTTAAGCTTGATAATAACACCTCCATACTATTTTATATAATGACAGCCTTAGTGCAATATATCTATCCAAGGATAACGTACATTATGAGAGGATCAAACATATTGATGTCATGTTTTACTTCGTCCTATAAGAGAATTAAGATAAAGAGTGTAGACATGATAGATAGCCCAAGTAATATGTTCACAAATGCAGTTTTTTGGAGTAAGTTCAAATATTACATGGACTTGCTCAATGTTGATTGTTGTCAGGAACCTCGAGGAGGGATCGGTAGTGGTAGAATCTATAGTTGCTCTTATTTCATAGAATTTAATTCAACGTGCATCTATTCAGTTCGATAAAATGCAAAGCTAGGTGTGCGACCTGTAGAAGGCCTGCGTGACTGGCGTGGTCAAGCAACTGCCTCTGATGGTTGGGCGAGACCGGGTCTCGCAGAGACCCTAACCATCAGGGTGTGGGAATGGAGCGGACGACGCGAGGGTTTGCACCCTATATATACCTCCATCGGGAGGTGGACTGTATCATCACATCTCGATCCATCCTCGCTCACCGGGAGCTCCTTCCCTACTACCATATCCCTCCCTCCCTTGATCTCCCTCTCTCTCGTTCAGGCAAAGAGATAGTTGACGACGTATCAGCAAGATCCTTTCATTGGTATCAGAGCTTCATCGACATCATCGCCAGTGCAGTTCTCCCTCGTTCCTTGGACGCCACCATTGCTCGCACGGATCGAAGTTCTTGTCGTCGCTGCCTCCATATTTTTTTGAGACCATCCAGGAAATCCTACGTTGCACTCTCTTTACATTCAGGAAACCCTAACATTGCACCCTTTGAGGTATATTCTCAAATCTACCCCTTCCTATCACGTGTATTGTTAAAAAAAGGGTATCATGTTTATCGAGAGAAAGCCATGTTTTTTATTGGTGTATCACGTGTATTATTATTTTTACCTATTTAAAGGAGGAAGCCACATTTTTTATTGGTTGCATTTTTTAAGTTGGAAGCCACGTTTCATTAAATCCATAATTGTGATTGTTTTTGTTTTTTTGTTAAAAAAGGAAAGAAGGGGGATGTGAAAGTTTTTTTTGTTTGTACTGTTATTTTTTAATCTATTTTTTTTTTAAATTCTTTCAAATTGACGTTACGTTTTTTTTATTTACTAAAAAAATCAAGTTAACTTTGAGAAGACGTTTGTTTAAAAAAATTAATGTTGTAATATATATATATATATATATATTATCTTGGTTAACTTTAAGCAATAAAATTTGTTTGTTTGCTCATTGTTAGGGTGTTATAGAAAATTCTGTTTATTATATTAACTTGTTTATTGAAAGATTAAGATAGAAGTTAATTTATCCCTTTGTTGTTGATGTGTAACTAGTTAATCTTATATCTACATTACCTTTGTTAGTTGAATCTTGTCAAACTTTTTAAGAATCTCGTAACTTAAATAAAATAGATTACAACTTAAACTAAAACCACATCTTAATAGTTATTTTTCTGCTGAAGTTGATAAAGTTTTTAATTAAATCTAGTTGTTGAAATCCACATTTCTTCAAAAAAAATTATCTATGTTGTCCCATTTCATTAGATCCAATATGACAAGCAAGATTATTGCTACTGAGTAGGGAAAATTGAGTACCTTAACGGTATTAATTATGAGTTGTGGAGTAGAAAAATCTACTATGGCTTTTTGAACGATAGCAATACTCCATCAAAGACAAACTCTGCCCAATCTTATCTGAAAATCCAACTGTGGAGGAAATTAGGTCCCGTGAACAGTAGGAAAAAACAGATAATAGGGATAGGAGCTTCATACTGACCCACATGGATTTGATTATGATTCGGGTCTTTGAGACCTATGAATCAACTTACGAGCTCTATATCGCGGTTAAGGAGAAATATCACTCCAAGTCAAAAGTGAGCGTATGGCTTCTTCTACACAAGTACAACTAGTGTAGAATGAAGGAATCTGAAAGCGTCCTCGAGCACGTGAACAAGATGATCGTGATGGCCAAGGATCTAGCGGTTGATGATTGTGCACGATTACAGAGAGGATGCAGATCACAACCATACTAGGAAGACTCCCACCGTCATTCGACATGGTTGCTACAACTCTTAGAATGAATGGCAACATTAAGTCTGTGACGGACCTACTTGCACAACTGGCAATCAAGCATGACTTCTCAAAAGAAAGATCGAAGATCGAGACCTTTGAGGTCGAGGAAGAAGAAGCAAATGCCGTACACGTGAAGAAAAGACTTGGACTCTCCAAAGCGAATTTCAAGGGAAAAAGTGGGAAATACCCACATGGCTCATGCTACGATTACGGCAAATATGATCATTTCAAGGTCAATTACTCCAAAGAAGAAGTCGGGAAATTCTAAAATGCCTGAAAACAAAGGCAAGAAGAAAATGGAATTTGCAGCTGTCGTGGAATGCAATTTCATCGTCACGGACAGTGACGGATGGTGGATCAACTCTGGAGCAACCAGACATATCGCAAAGACGAAAGAGGACCTGGTGGACTTCAAGGATCTAAGCAAAGGAGAACAGAGGATCTCCATGGAAAACAACACCTACTTGGACGTAGAAGGTGTTGGGACATACATGCTTGACCTGGGGGATAGTGTTATAGTACTAAATGATGTACTATATGCCCCAGGGATACGTCGGAACCTAATCTCTGTCCCAATGCTGCTCAAGAAGGATTTCAAAGTTTGTTTTTATAATAAGCATATATCTATAGGCAAGAATAAGAAGGTCTATGCGATGAGAAAGTTTGTGCCCAAGCATGACATGTTCTGCCTTCCTGTAATAAACTCTAGTGAATCAATGAATGCCTTATCTGATTATTCCTTGTGTTGTTTGTCCGACTATGACTTGTGGCACATGAGACTAGGTCATCCATGAAATTCTAAGATGGATCAAATGATGAAGGCAAATCTGTTACCTAAGATCACAGGTGCAAGGGCATTACCCTACAAACACTGTCTAACCGGTAAAATGATGAGAAGATCCTTCTCAATTAGAATTCAGACAACAGAGTTACTAGGTTTGATCCATTCAGACATATGTGGACCACTGAGTGTCAGCACACATAGAAATAAGGAATACTTTATAACATTCATTGATGATTACTCAAAGTTTTCCTATGTCTATCTCTTAAAAGAAAGTCGAAAGCACTTGAAATATTTAAGAGATATAATACGGAAGTGGAGACATGATTGTGAAAACCAATTAAGATCCTTAGGACAGATAGAGGTGGGGAATATACCTCAAAGGAGTTTGAGGATTACTGTATTCAGACAGGCATTTGTAGGCAGACTATAACGCCCTATACACTACAGCAGAATAGCTAGCAAAGAGAAATAATTGAACCTTGATGAATACAATAAGGTGTATGATGTCACACTCGGGACTCTCTAAGAAATCTGGGGAGAGGCAGTGTTGACTGCGAACTACGTACAGAACATGATTCCCACCAACTACGTAGAATCAACGCCATATGAAATATAGAATGGTAGAAAGCCCGAATTGGACCATCTCTGGAAATGGAGATGTGTTGAATGTTCCATGTGACCCGAGTCAGCTTAGGGACAAGCTAGACTTCAGGACATTAAAATGCAAGTTTATTGGATATAGTGAGAATTCTGAAGGATGTAGGTTCTTCCATGACTCTAAAGGTCTAACTGAAAGCCGTGATGTAACTTTTCTTGAAAACCATCAAGAAAAGGAGTATGAAGTAGAGGAATCAGATCCTCTGATTGTCCTACAGGACATTGAAGACGACTTGAGCATTAGACAAGAACTTGGAGATGATATCGATCATCCAAATGTAGAGAATGAACCCTATGGAACTGATTATCCTTTAGAAGAAGTGGGTGGACCCATACAACCTAGGAGTATAATCGGCAACAAGAGACCCAGAACACGACCCGCATGGATGGAAGATTACCATTTCTATGGATGCGAGGCGTCATGCTACACCGTGGATGAGGATGTCGCGGATTGTACAAATCCCTATCCTTTGATGAAGCTATGGCTTTGTCTGAGTCAGAATCATGGACAATCGCCATGAGGGATGAGTTGGACTCAATCAAGCAAAATAATGTATGGGAGTTATGTGATTTGTCAGAAGGTAGGCAATCTAAAGGATGTAAGTGGGGTATTCAAGAAGAGTACCAAGTCGATGGTACTGTTGATAAATACAAAAACCGGATAGTTGCCAAGGGTTATACTCAGCAAGCTGGAATAGATTTCCATGAAACCTACTCTCCAATAGCTAAGATCGCATCTATTCGGATGATCTTAGCTATAGTCACAATATATGGATTCTCAGGGATTTGTCCAAATAGATGTGAATACAACATTCCTTAACGGAGAATTAAAGGAGGAGATTTATATGCGACAACCTGATGGATCTTAGATTGAAGGTCAGGAGAAAATGGTTTGCAAGTTAAGAAGTCACTATATGGCTTGAAGCAGTCTTCAGGCAATGGTATCTCAAATTCCATGAGAAAACTATCCAAATGGTTTTATTCCAAATAAATTAGATAACTGTGTGTATGTCATGAAGAGTGGGAGCAAGTTTGCAATCATGTCATTGTATGTGGATGACATTATGATTGCAGTTAATGACATACAAATGCTAAATGAAATCAAACAAAAATTGAGCAATGAATTTGAGATGAAGGGCATGGGCGAGGCATCCTATGTTCTTGGAATACAAATAACAAGAGATAGTGACTCAATGACATTGATCCTTAGTCAAGAAAGATATTTGCATACTATATTAAGGAGATTTGGAATGCAGAATAACACTCCATCTCCAATACCACTTGTGATGGGAAAGAGATTCAGTAAGAGTCAGTGTCTTGGAAAGGGGCAGAAACCTTAAATGTATCATATGCACAAGCGGTGGGAAGTCTAATATATGCAATGATGTGTACTCGACCCGACTTAGCCTATCCAGTAAGCTTAGTCAGTACATATCAAAGCAATCCCGATTCAGCACATTGGGAAGCTGTAAAGAGGATTCTTCGATATCTGAAATGGGATAGTACATCTGAAACTTGTGTATCAAGCAGAATGGCTTGAAGTAGTAGGATACTCCGATGTCGATTTCAAAGGGGATGTGGATGATAGAAAATCCACATCGGGTTACCTGCTCGTGTTTGGTGGTGCAACCGTTTCTTAGGGTAGCAAGAAACAAGGATGTGTATCTTGACATACACAGGAGGGCTGAGTACATTGCATGTAGCATGGCCACCACTCATGTTGTGTGGATCAGACGTTTTTTAGAGAATCTAAGCCTCGAATTGATCAAAGGGCCAATTGAAATGTAATGTGACAATCAAGCTACGATAAATCTTGATTAATAGTGGGCTAATAGTTCTAAAGAAAAATACATTGAGGTCTAATATCACTATATACAAGATATAATGGTGAAACAAGAAATCACAGTAACCTACATACCTACCACTGACATGTTGGTTGATTCCCTAACCAAGGAAAGCAACAGGAACATACATAAACATGTAGGTTTAATGGGACTCAGGAATGTATGAGTGAAGAAGAGGTTTCATAGATAATGATCCTCACATGATAAATCTCCATGTATATACTAACCGAATAGTGGGAGCATATATGTTTTGACCATTTCGGTCAAGCGGGAGATGTAGAAGGCATGCGTGACCGATGTGGTCAAGCAACCGCCTCCTACGGTTGCGGCAGGTCGGGTCTCGCAGAAACCCTAACCATCAGGCGTGGGAATGTGGCGGACGACGTGGGGTTTGTGCACTATATATACTTCCATCAGGAGGTGGAATGGATCATCGCATCTCGATCCATCCTCTGCTCACCGGGTGCTCCTTTCCTACTACCATATCCTTTCCTCTCTCGATCTCCCTCTCTCGTTCAAGCAAAGATATAGCCAACGACGTACCGGCAAGATCTCCTTGCATCTTTAGTGGGAGACGCCAACCGTGTCCAAGGTTTTGTGTGTGTTTGTTTGGGGGGGGGGGGGGGTTGATGAGGAACAAGTGCACCCTCTCCTCCAGCAGGTGCTCAAGGGCAACATATCCGATACACAATTCTTGTTTATATTTGATTATGTGAACCCATCGGTTTAGCAAGATCGGTGTATACAAGGGTATTATATAATCCCCTTAAGGTTATGTTCTTTTTTCATCATTTCTAACACCATTTTACCAACATACAAAAGAGAGACCTACTGCCACCATCGTGGACTAGCCAAGATAGAGTGAACCTCATGCGTCATCTGTTGTGTTTATTTCATTCTTTCTTTACTTGAGTTTAGTTCCACTATGTGCAACATAGACATTGTATGTTTTTGTTGAAGGAATTACAGCATATGTGAAACCTAATGGATTTAGTCGCAATGTTGTTATGACTCATGATTTGTAGTAAATGATTGGAATATGACAAAAAATGAATTAACGACAATGAATTGAATGATCGAATAACCATTTCTCTACTCTTTTATTTAGCCCGTCAGTTAAGTAAGGTGTCACTCCTAAAAAAATGTGCTTAATTCTATTATCAACCCTCAAAATAAATAAGGTCTACAAGTTTAAATTCTGAGTAAAATGTGGGGTGCTCCCACCCTAATTTTTTCCTCATTTTTTTTTATTTTTTTTGGAAAATAAAAAATATTTTCATCACTATACCCCTAATATGACATTCAAATTCCGTCAGAAATAAAGACTGATGTGCCCTCCATCTAGAACATGTAATTTTAACGATCTTAGAATTGTTGTAGTCGACATGTTCTCGACGGAGGGCATAGAAGTCTCTGTTTCCACGAATTTGAATGACATATTATGAGGGTGACATATTATTTAAAAAAAAGGAAAAATGATGGTGGGAGCAGTCCGTTGGCTCCTCCCAGGGAGCAGCCACATTTACTCTTAAATTATACCTAAATAGTCTATACCCTTCAAGCTTTATGCTTTAAATTGCCCTTTCTTTATAAGCACAGCGAATCAATAATCATTATAGTTGATGATATTAGGGGGGGGGTGGGATAAATTCAAAAAAAAAAGAACCAATGGAGGATGGCAGAATGTTACAAGTTACAACCACGTTAAATATGGAATGAAAGCAGAGAACTAAATACTAACAGAATAACAGAAAGAAGATGAATGCAAGGAAAATAGTGCCTAAAAATTACTTCAAGTATTTATGAAATCCAATTAAACAGTAATGGGAAGAATATCGAAGTAATAATAAGTATAACCAGAGAGAGATTACTTATCTGCAAGGTAAATGCTTCTGTTGCCGATAGAAGATACAAAATTACCCCATTCATGAATTATATCCATGCATCCTTTCAAGTCTCAACAATAAACAAACTTAGGAATGAAAATCAGACATTGTAACAATCTCGTTTGTATTCATATATATCCTTGATGATGATGATGATGATGCGATTTTCTCTTTTTGAAGAAAAAATTGAATGGATACAATTAACAATAAAATCTTAATCTGATACAACTCGCTCATCAGAGGGGAGACTGGCTTCAAAATTGCCATAATATACAGAGGCAGCCTTCAATCAGACCACATGAAACAGCTGCTGTTGCGAGGAGATGGCTTCTGTGATCTTCTTTGAAATACTTCACAGGAGCAGCCCAGAGAATTTACAAGAACACTCAGTCATCTTCACACTTCATCGAGGCCCTTTTGGTACCTCAATTTCTCGATTTCTTTCTCGAGAAAATCTAAGATCGTGTCAGTCACATTATTCGGTGAACAACCATAGTCCAACATCGTTCGCAAGAACTGATATGCATCTTGCACTTTACCTGCCTTTGCATGAACTTCAATGAGCGTGTTTAAAAGTGACAACATCTGGACTGATGCCACACCTAGTCATCTCCTTGAAAAGCCTATTTGCTTCATCCAATCTCCCTCCTTTGCCAAGCGCGTGAATCAGAGTATTGTACATTACAATGTCAAGATACCCTCCCTTCTTCATCAGCTGGTTCAAAACAGCACCGGCCAGATCTGCCCTCCCAGCCTTGCCCAATCCTTGAATGATAACATTATATGTTGCGATATCTCCCACACAAGCTTCATGACCCATCTGTTGAAGAACTCCCCATGCCTCATTAAAATACCCCCTCTTGATGAAGGAACTCAACAAAGAATTGTAGGTATAAACAACCGGTTCGTGGCCAACTCCCGTAAAAATTTCAACAGTTTACATGCTACACTTAGCTTCCCTTTCCTTAGGAAGACCGAGATATATGTGTTCATCATATTAACATCGAATGCTCTGCCAGTTTTCTCTTCTACCCGTTTCCCCTTGCGCACTGAAAATGTCCGGATGTTATCGAATGACTCCGATCTTTCTGCCAGATGATCCATGTACGGCGATAACGACCATTCTCAACAGACACATCATTTACGTCTAGATCATCTGTATTGTCTCCAGACAAAGGACTAACCCAAGATACGACATCTGTGAAGCTGCCTACAAATGGGAACATCGGTGTGAAATCTTTCCCTTTATCCTGAGGAGCCTTAAGCATAGCTTCCATATCCGAAGTCCACTTAAGAACATCTGGAATCAGAGTACTACGCTTCACATACTTCATAAGCCGTTCGGCTCGACCCCACTTCTTGCTTCGGTGCAATGCCATCAAAACCGTTGTCACTGTCACCAGATCGACAACGAAGCCTCTAGCCTCCATCTCCTCGACCAACTCGAGCGCCTCCCTCCACCTGACCTTCCCTGCACATATACAACACCACGATGCTGTAGCTCAATCTGTCCACATTCTGCCCCTTCTTCTTCAAATCATGAAACAACATGAATGCTGCTTCACACCTGTCGTTCCTGAACAGCCCATCAATCATAATGTTGTAGGTGTAGCAAGAAGGCCTCAAGCTGTCTGCCACCATTTCTCGAATAGCCCGCAGGCCTCCTCAATCTTCCTAGCCTTGAACAACCCATCGAGAAGACAATTGTACACAACCGTATCAGGACGCACATTTGCGTCCTCCATCTCCGCGAAGATCCTACGGGCATCGTCGATCCGATATGCTCGACAGCAAGCTTGCACGAGCGTCTTGTACGTGAACAAATCCGGCGCATAACCTGACACCTTCAGCTCCTCGTAGGCCTTGAGCGCACTGGCAATTTTACCGACAACGCACAATACCTTGATCAACGAATTATACGTGCAGAGATCGGGAGCAACCCGCGGGTTCCCGAGCTCTTTCATCTCCTTGAAAAGGCCGCAGCGCAACCCCGGGATCTCCCCAGCAGCCGAAGGCGTGCAAGCACACATTGTACCCGTGCGTATCGAACTGCAAGCCTCTGTGGCGCAATTCGTCGAACACCTGACGGAACTCGTCCCTGAACCCAGAGCGATGTAGGGCGACGAGAATAGCGTTGCAGGGACGGGGATCGGAGAGGGTGGGGGAGAGGTGGAGGAGGGAGCGGAAGACGGAGAGAGCGAGGGGGAGCTGGGAGTGGCGGAGGAGGGCGAGGAGGACAGAGGCGTGGAGGGCGGGGAGGCGGAGTGGGAGCGGGCGAGGGCATCGAGGGCGTGGAGGGCGTCGTGGAAGCGGCGGGAGCGGAGAAGGGAAAGGAGGGCGAGGCGGAGGGTGGAAGGAGGGAGGGGGTGGGAGAGGGAGAGGGCGAGGCGGAGGACGGGGAGGATGTGGGGGTGGTGGGAGGGGGAGAGGGAGAGGGAGCGGAGGAGGAGGGAGGAGGAGGAGGGGGGAGGGGCGGAGGAGTGGAGGAGGAAGAGGCGGAGCTTGAGGAAGGTGGGGAGGTGGGGGCGGCGGAGAAGGAGAGGAGGACGGGGTCGGGGAGAGGGGAGGGGCAGGTGCCGCGGCGGGAGAAGGGACTTGGTGAGGGACGCCACCAGGAGGAGGTGACCCACTTCCACTTGGGTTTTGCCATTCTGCATTGGGTCATCCTTGGGCACGATGGTTGGGGTTTTTGGGTTGGCGCTGCTGCCGGCGTGACGGCGTGCTATTCTTCCATCGTCCTCCGGTGTTTCGGTTGCGTTTTTTCTAGGTGATTCCCTCCAAGGGAGATTTTTATTAAACCATTCCAAGAGCTTTGAGGATTGAAAAACTTTTCATCTTTAGAAGTACAACCACATGATAAGGGAGGATGAAATAAGAAGTAAAGAATAATCTAGAAATACAAAGAAGAGATTAACATCAGTCATGAGGACCAATTACCTCGACCATCAGTAAAAAAACCTCGAGAACACTCTCTCGAGGAACAAGCCGATTTCAAACGGGAAAAAAGAGAAAAAAGAAAACAACATCAGTATCCTGGAGTTCCAACCATGTAAGCTTAACTCCGATGCATGATGGGCTCGATCTACACACACTATGGGTCAGATCTAAAGGCGGAGACATATTGAAGTTGATCCATTGGAAGAAAAGCGCGAGAACTTGAGCCGGAGGTTGTCCTTCGAGCTTCATGAAGCCACTGGGATGTGAATGGATATGGAGAGATCCTTAAGCGCATCACATATGCATGAAGATCGCAGTCGTATGCGATCGAAAGCAACTAGTCATACTAGTTGCTCGGAGCAGCGGAATTTAAAAAATTAAGGATTTTATCACGTGTGCCCCCTCCGAGATATCGCAATATCAGGTATACCCCTATCTTTTTGTAATATCAGTTGTGCCCCTCACTTTTTGCTATTTTATCACTTGTGCCCCTCGGGTTAGTGACCGTCCATCCCAAATGCAAACGGACGTTAACTTTAGGGACACATCGAGAATTAAATGAAAACAAATAAATTGAAAAGTCCAACTGTTCATCTTCCTCCTCCATCCTCTTCATCTTCCTCATCCTCCTGCCCCTGCCTCCTCCCCCTGCCCATGCTGTGCCCGCAGGCCCCCGCAACCCCGCGCCTCCTTCTCCCTCTACCTCCTATGTTCCCTCTCGGTAATTACAGTGGGTTTGGGCTTCCTAGAACACCAGCCCCTTCTCGCCCTCCCTCTTATCATTTCATCCCAACTCGTCTTCCTTCTGTCCTATCGCCTCCTCAAAAATTTGGCAGCAGCACGGCCACAGCCATTGGAGGAGGAAGGGGCCTTCCGTCTTATCGATCACCCTCCCACTACCACGGAGCTCCTTGGCCATAACACCTCGGGCTTCGGCTCGGTCTCTGCCTGCCTGCTGCATCCGCTCCACCGTACCGTGACTTTCATCCCATGACAGCCACCCCACCACCCACCATCAACTCCCGTCCCCGCCGCCGACCCCACTAGGGTTTCCCCTGTCAAAGTTGCTGCCTGGGGCCCCAACGGCTCGGCATCCGGCGAGCACCTGGGACCCTCGGGCTCTCCTTCCCTGCCTCCTGAAGGCCGAGGGTCTCGACTCCGGCCATCTCTCAACCACTGGTCGTCTACACCTCAATGAACCCATCGTCGGCTCTGCTATCGCCACGATATCGTCCAGCTCCGTCGTCGTTGCTTCTCCGACAATATCCTATAGGATCCTCTCTTCCTTGCCCATGCCTCCTCCCCCCTCCCGCTCGTGCCCAGGTCGCAGCCCCTCCCACCTCCGCCCCCGCAAACCCTACCCCCCCAGGTCGCAGCCCCCCCCCTCTGCCCCCCGCAACCCCTGTCCCCGCCGCCACCCCATGCGACCCCCCTCCGCCCCCACAACCCTTGCTCCGCCACCCAGGTCGCAGACTCGCAGCCCCTCCGCCCCCCGCAGCCCCTGCCCCCGCTGCCCCCGCACCCAGGTCGCCCCACACCTCGTCCTCAAGCTGCAGTTTTTGAAAAATTAAAATACATTTTTGATTAATTGATTCATAAAATTCATCAAAAAATTCAATAAAATTCACCGTTTGATCCGTAATGAGTGATACGTCCGGAAAATGCAAAAATTTTAGAGATTCAATGGATGCATGAAGGTGTCACTAAGAGAGAGAAATTATAAGGAGAAAGGAAGAAGAACAAATGGATGAGGAAGAAGATAAAGAGGTCTGGACAATAATACCCCTCTTAACTGCACCAAAGTTTGATGAAATCATGGTTAAGTCAACTCATTGACGGTCAATCTGACGGAAGGGCACAACTGATGACGAAGCAAGAAGTGAGGGGCACAACTGATATTACCAAAAAGATAGGGGCATAACTGATATTGCGATATCTCGGAGGGGCACAAGTGATAAAATCCCAAAAATTTAAATGTTATAAAACCACTTGATCTAAGAACACTTCTCGGATCATTTCATCTAAACCACAAAGGGGTATTAGGGATACCTCTTGAAGCGTGGTTGAGATCGAAGGTCATTGCGAGCGTGTTGATAAGATGCAGGCTTCTTGCAATCCAAGATGATTATCCAAGCAACGAATCTCCTGATCTTGTCACACGAGATCTGATGTTTTCTTCACGATTAAGAAGCACCAAATAAGATGGAGTTCCGCAAGTAGTCAATCCGACATCACAACGACGCCACGATGACTACGATTTTCTCTAGTACAAGGGGTGTACGGGCATACTTGAGAGGGAGAGAGGAGTGTTTGTAGAGAATATGAGAGAGATGCTATTTAAATGTTGTGTGTAAAAGAAGAGGTAGGTTTGCCTCTTCTTTTATAGTATTTTAATAGTCCATGGATCACAATCTATGTGAAACAGAAAATCAATGGTTGAGATTGATTTTATATTTCTATTCAATGGTCATGGATTTTGTTGTAAAAATACAACTACAATTAATTTAGATTAAATTAAATATATTAAATATTAAAATAATTTAATTTGAACTAAATCAATTAGCATAGAAGGATTAGGGAAGGATGCCATCACCATCCTAAAATAAGAGGGACGACCACCCTTGAGAATAAGGCAAAGAGTGGCTGTCCACCATCCATTAAATGGATGGTGTGGCCTTCTAATACAATCCTTCATATATATTTACAACAACTTTTATTGTAAATTAATTCACAAAAATAAATCTAAATTAATTTTATGAATATTGCAATCATGCCATTAAATAATTGTGAATCATATTCACAACCCAAAATAAAATGTAAATTGTATTTTCAATTAATTTCCAATGTGAATTCAATTCACATAAATAATTAATTTGAAGATACTATTTACAATAAGCTCTCTCTAATATATTATAAATCATATTTATAATATATATACAAATAATATGGATAGTACTATCCACATTATTCATATCATTGATAATTAAATCTCATTGAATTATCTTGGATCATCATTCTCATCTATTTAAATATGAATTATATTCACATATTTATGATAATCAAATCACATTAAAATTAGTCAATATCTCAATGCTCAGATACATAATTCATCAATGAAATTATTCTTGAACTCTTTCAAGAACAATGTGTTTTCTCTGCAGATACTTAAAGATATTGACATGACAATTGTACGTTCCACGAATAGTGACTTGGATTGAGATCATATCTCAAAATCTAGATCTCAGGGACCTCACAAAGATGTTTAATTAAATCAAAATGATAAATCTAATCTTCTCATTGCATCTGAATCACATTCAGATCACTGTCCAACATTTGGACCAAGATTATATTACTTCTCTTGTGAGAGGAGCCACTAAAATCCAGATCCTTTTCATCACTCTCTCGGAATGGAAGTGTCATGGTTATACAATTGTTTATGATCACATCATCCTTAGGTATTCCTAATACATGTACATCATACACATTGGAAGATCAAGAATAAAGCTGAAGTTTCAGATCTTATTTAGACTGTCTCCTTCAGGGTTTTATCAATAACTTTCTATTTGATTATTGGAAGTCGGTATTGAACATATACTTTCCAAAAGCATATATCATACCTAGGTATTGATCATATACTTTCCATTAAACATATATCAAACCTATAAATTCAGTCAAGCTTTCGAAGCGAGACGACCATACACGGAATTTGATTCTTCAATATCTCATGAGTGAGCTCATATCTTCCGGTTCAATAAATTAACTATTATGATCCCTTTGAGATATCATATTACTCACATGCCCTTGTATGCACACCATCGGGCCAGTGTATAGACCATGATTAGATTATCAACCTATCGGTCTGCCAAATATACATACTCAAATTGTAGTAATACATCAGTCTCCGGTCAAAGGATGCATGCCTATATCATGACAACATACAACATAGGACTTGGTTATCTCGATCTCGTTAAGTCAACTCTTTGACCTAACTTATATAACATCTCTGAATCTCTGTTCCTATGCAAAGGGCATGCATCAAGAGGTCAGTTAGATATAACCCATTAGAGAAAGGTTTGCCATCAACTACTCATGCTGGAGATCCTCTCTTAACAATCACTTGATCCATGACTAATTTATTCCATGTACACAACAAGAGAAAATCCCTTAATTACACATAAATCGACAAATCATGATTTTATATCTGGGAAAATATTTTCAAAGATGATTGATCGATATTTTATTCAGCGGGATTATTCAAATATCGAGATTTATACTCGTCCTTTTTTCTAAATAAACAACCATATTTTTAAGAGAGAAAAATGCATTGGGATCATAATATAACAACATCCAACACATTTTCACTTTACATTTTTTGTTGGAAAGAAATGGGGGAGGGTAAGAGTGAAAAAATCCCCACTCTTTAAATGACATGCATGCATATGGACCATTCTCCTCTCTCCCATTCCCCATGAAAAGAGTCTCCTTACCCATGCAATCCTCCATGCATGAATGAATTGTTTTTGTCTTTATATGCATGGGGTGCTTCCCTTGAATGCAAGTAACATTCTTCTCCCTTCCCCATGCATGAATGAATTTATTGTTTTGTCTTCATGTGCATGGGATGTGTCCCTTCATTCCAAAGCAATATTCATCTATAAAAGGAGGCATGACACATGAAACACACACTCTCCTATTACTCCCCCATCTCTCTTTTATTCCATCTCTCTCCCTCTCCTCCCTCTCTCTCTCTTTGTCATGCAGATGAAGGCGTAGCCGGCAACAACCCCTTCCCCGTCCTCCTTGCTCTTACGTGTTGTGCGACCTGCAACCTAGCGGCCTCCTCCTCCACCTTGCGCCCCAGCAGCTCCTCTGTGTACTTCGGCTCCTTCTCCGTGCACTCCGGTTTCTCATCCCACGCATCCGGCTCCTTCCTCGTGTGGCCTAGCACGTGTCCAGCACCTCCCCACGTGGCCGGATCATTGTGCGCCCGTTGGTATTCCCACCAACTCGTGTGTCCGCATCCTCGACATCCAGCACCATCATCGTCTCCATTTTAGATTCGCAAGATCCAATAGAAATACTATCTTTCTTATCTTCTTTACTTATTGCAATTTCATCATGATGGTAAAGTTTGTTTAAGTTGATTTTGGAAGAAACAATTCTCAATCCTTATATCTTTCTTGCATTTTTGTTGTATTAGTTTTGTTTAAGTTAAGGTGATAAAATGTTTATTTGGGAATATCTTTTGTTGACTCTAGTTTTTCTTTATAACATGTAATGCAATTCTCCATCCTTATTTGATATAACTTTTACTTAGTAAATTTTCTTCCATCTTAATTTGCAATTCACCTCATCATTTTCTTATTCAGTTGAATTCATGCCTTCCTTCATTTACTTTAAGTTCTAAAAAGTGTTTCCACCATAGATCACATTCTGTCATATTTTTTCTTTCGTCGCAATAGATTAAAATTTGAATCAAGTTTGAAAGAAGAACAAATATCACAAATTTGCTTGGTCCCTGTGGATTCGAAGCTCTACTTGCCGCATACTTATTGCATACATTCATCGTGCTAGTAGTTGTAATATTATTTGTTTGATTTGTGATTTTTCGTGGAACAACAACGACGTGGTAAAAACCATTTTTTTAAACTGCGGAAAATCGTGTCAACATTTTGGCGCCGTTGTCGGGGATTAAGCAACGTTTGTAATTTTTCTTCTTCATTCTAACTTAATTTCAAGTTTCTAATCCGTGCAATTTTTTATTTGCAGGTACTTAGGCTTCAAAAAGAAAAAAATACTTGTCTTTTCATGCATTTTGGTTAGTAAACTTGTAATTTGGTAAAAAAATATTGTAATCTTAATTTCCCCTCCTTGGAAAATCTCGCTATCAGCAGGACAAAACATTACGGATTAGCGCCAGAAGTGTATGCACTGTGAGTCCCTCTTTCTCTTAGGCATCTTAGGCTTTTAAAATTTCTTGCATTTGTTTGTGCTCCGAACTTAAACTGAAAAAAAAAATTAAAAACATACTTCTTGATTGCATCATCTCTGTGGTCTTCTCCCTCTGATAATCTAATTCAAAGACCACCAAATCGTGTACTAATCATTTAAAAAGATAAGCTTTTAAAAGGCCACCGCAGTGGCCCGAGTAGAAAGCGGAAAAATTCTGAATGTTTATTTGATGCACGTGTAGACACAAAATCACGAGCACATAGAACCTTGGATAGAGACAAAAAACCCTGGTGCTACATGGGATTGCAGAGAGAAATCGTAACTCCTCGACGCGTTGGGCACAGGTTCTTGTGGGAAGAAGCAGATCTTCGATCTGAGTACCGCACCCTGGATCCCCCAGCCGGGATTAGGGCATCGATTTCTCACAATCTTCCACACCCACCTCATCTTTAAGGATTCTAATTTCTCTGATAATTTTGGGTTGAATCACTAAACTAAAATTGAAAAGAATAACCGCTCCCGCGGCAATTTTTTTGTGAGTGGGTGAATCAACAAATTGTCTGGTGTATTGTGATGTGTATGCTAGGTCGTAGGTCTCTGAAAAATCCATTGCAGCAATCTTTAGATTACGGACCCTATCAGTCTCCTTCGACTGAGAGATCTGAAAATTCACCTAACCTAGGAGACATGGGAGCAGAGAAATCGAACACCATGGACCTCATCTTCCAACAGGTACCAACTTTTGAGAGAAGAGAATGCGACAATCCGACATACCATAGCTCCTCTCATCCGACCACCACCCATCAGCAAGCGTTATTTTTATACAGCAGAGGACACAGTCCATTGGGTCCAAAATCACATCCAGCCCAAACAGCTGATTGAGCCCTTACTAACACAACAACCTCAACTGTGGATTTTGATGCTTTGACCCAGGCCATTCAGCAATTGGATGCAACACAACAAAAGTCCAATCAGGCAATACACCAAGTGAGAGACCCAACATACTTGAACGACCGTTCTTGACCACTGCCAAGGCACATTTTGACTCTGAAGATGAGCAAGGTGGAATTGAAAATCAATGATGAAAATATTCCTGTGGATCATGTCACCCCTACTTCTGGTGACTCCTGAAATTGAGGAATGTGGATAGATAGAGAACTGTGTTATTCTTGATGATTTTGCCCCCATCCATCTCAGCAAAGATCCTCTGGAGGTTAGTCTGAACACCTCACAACTCACTCATAAGGACATGTCTCATCTAGACTATGCACTTGAAGTCTCAACATGTCCTCTCACTAGCCAGACAATTTTTAAATTAGATGAAGCCTGGGAAACACTAAATCTTGATATCAAATTAACTTTAGCCCTGGGTATGCCAAAGATGAAGACATGTTTGATGATAGCATTGATCCTTCCTCAGACGATTTTGAAAGTTATGAACCTCGGTGTATTAATGATATTGATTGGTCTGAGACAAAAGTTGAAATTGAGGATGACACTTATGTTGAGTGGGAAGAAGAAACAGAAGGAGATATACCATTTGATGTTGATTCCGGATGTGATTTTTCAATTAAGGAAAGTACATATTTTGATTTGGAATCTGAGGACATATCAGACAATGAGTTGACTTCTTCATGTACCAAAACTCCCTTCCACCCAACACATGATGATATGCTAAAGATTTTTTGCGATGACTCGTTAAAAGATGAAATTTCCAATTCCATTACCCCCACCACAAGGAAAGAAGATCAAATCAATTCAGTCAATGCTATATGGATACATCTTCTACTACCGAGTCTGATCAGAGTGATTTTCTATTCTCTGATCCTTTTTGGGATGATACCGAGGAACTACTCAAAACAATCGAAGAAAATCATCCATTAGCTAATATTCCCCCGCTCCCGGCCTCTGAATCTCCTAATCAAATGTCTTGGAAAGAATCATCTTTGTGGCTCAAGAAGAGAACTGAAATGAAAATCACAATAGATGCCATTGAGGATAGTCATGATGATTATTTGAGGGAAAATGATGATTTATCACAATATTCAGAGGACCACATGGAGGAATCAATTCTTGATCATGTAGAGCTCGACTTCAATACATCATATCTGATCCATGAGCCCTTCACCAGTCCACCCATTTCCCTCCCATCACATTGATGAATCCACGATTCATCATCTTAATATCTTAATCTTAGCAAAATCCATGAGTAAAATCCCATATAAATGTCAATAAAATCAATAAACTAACAAAATGACTCTTGTAAATAAAACACACTAATTATTGTATATTAGATTGTTCAAAATAAATTACACATAAAAAGCCGCAAAAATAAGGAGTTTTATACCTGTAAATAGCCCAAAACTTCATGTATTTTTATTAATTTCATTTCAATTCCTTTTTACCTAATTCTTTCTCTAACTTGTTTATAAAAATGTATATAAAAATACAAAAATACAAAATAAATTTTACCTCAAATAAATGCTCCTAGATCCCAAAGAGAAAAAGCCGTAAAGTCCAACTTCCAAGCTAAATTCCCGCTCCGTATGAACTCCAAATTCACCAAACTCACTTTTAAAGTTCAAGTTAGAAAATTATCTATCCAACGGAAGTGGTTTCATTAAAATCGGAGCTCATTTGCAAAAGTTGGATTTTGGGACCTAGATGTACATTGTATACCATGTATATATTCATTCTTTCTTTAATTTTTATTTTATCTTTCTTAATTACTAAAAATACAAAAAAATCATACTTGTGTTGTATTTTAATTGTAGTATTTTATTATATTTTTCTGTTGTAAATATCTCTTATTAAAAAGACAAAAAAATTACATATTAGAAAAGTAAAAAAATGTGTACATGGTGTTTTGTATTCACTTGTAAATTCACCATTATTTTTTTCCTTCTTTATTTTGTTGTAATTAAAGTAGCCTACTTTATTTCATTTTATTTATTTAATTATTTTACATTCTCTACAATAACCACCATTCAACTCTCTTCCACCACCAACTTCCCATTCAACTCCACCATTTCTTAAACCTCCCATTCAACTCCATTAATAATCCAACTTCCCATTCAACTCCACCCACATAATAACTTCTCATTTCATCATCTATATATACATTCCATCCTCCTCAATTTGCCCTTGATCCATCTTTATGTGAGGAGAGCCTAGTTCCCTGAGTTGAATCGGTGACAGCGACGCAACCGCGGTCGAGCGACGACGGCCCTCTCTCCGGTGTGATCCGTTGTTTTTTTTGGCCAACATCGCAGCCGCAACCGCGCGCTGCTCGAGCTCATCGCACGCCGGCGATTCGAGCGAAGACCGTGCTCTCACGAGCACTTCATAGGCGCCCGCGTCCATCGTAGGTATTTTTTTGTTTTCATCTTGTCATCATTTGTACCTTTGCAATTTTTTTTAACATATCACGTTACCACATATTTAGTTCCACATCATCCACTTCATCACCATCATCATAGTTTTTTTTTTCACATTATTTACCTCCAGTTTTAACAAAATAAAAAAATATAAAAAAAATTAAAACAAAAAAAATCCCTTTTTATTACAGCAGAAAATTAAAAAAAAATAAAAAAAACAAAAAAATGCAGCAGCGTTGGGGAGTTCCCACCGCCGCCGCCCCTCACTCAACGGCAGCCCAGTCGCCACGCAGGTGGCCGCCATCTCCAGCCGGCCGCGGCTCCTCGCCGCCCTTCGCCTCCCTCCGCGGCAGCCGCCGCGCCACCACCTTGCAGCGGCGCCGCCGCCCCACATCTCGCCATCTTCCAGTCGCCCCCCCTCTTTGCCGCACAGCACCCGCCGGCCCCTCCAAGGTCTTCTCCGCCACCACGCCGCCCTCCTCTGCCTCCAGCGGCGCCACCGCCAAAGCCTCCTCCGCCACGCCGCGCGTGGGCGGCGCCGCCCGCGCCCAGGTGTTGGGTTCCATCACCGTGCACCAAAGGAGGAAGAAGGTCCATTCTTTTTCATTTTTTTTATATGTAAAAATTACGTTAGTTTCTTTTCATGTTTATAATATTGCATATCAGTCCTTGTTCATAACTTGCACTGTAAGTTTGTTTTCTGAATTTGCAAGGATACTCCTGTGTTCGTAATTAAGTTTGGACCTCATTTGTGCATCTTTTTATTCAATGAAAAATGGTTTTATGTTGAGCAACTAATTCTCTAACTTTTACATATTTATTTGTATTTTTATGGTAGTTGGGTAATTAATTAAAAATGATTAACTGAAATTTTGCATAGTTTACCCATTCCGTGCTCCTAAATTAATATCTCACAAACAGTTGCTCTAAAAATTCCACAAAAATTATATGTGATGCCTTGATATGTGATGTAATTACTGTCCAAATTTCATTTAAATTGGAGTTGTCTTGTGCCTTAAATAAATTATTGAGTGATTTTCGTATTTGATTTTTAATTAAATCCACAGACATCCTTTTCACAAAATTTCAAGTCTCCTGGATTGCTCATCTAAATATCTATTTGAGATAATTTGATCTCTGACTAATTTGATAACGTGGATTTATTAAGAATTATTTACTCACTGTCACTCTGTTTCCACTAAAAAATACATAAAAAATTCATATTTTGTCAAAAAATTCCAAAAAAATTACTGTAGCTTCCTTGCATCATGTTTTACTTCCAGTAATTTTTTCATAATTTTTGCTTGCTGTTTGTGTGAGAAATTGCGAAAAAACCCATAAAAAGTGTGCATTTTTAGTTATTGCGTTTTAACCCCTAAAATTCCAAAAAAAATATGTTTTGTGTTCCCCACTGGATTAAGACTTTAGGAAAAATATAATTTGGCTGAATTGGATTAATTTAACATTAAAATTAATTTGGCTAAGTTGTATGCTTTCTTAGGTGCTTAATTCACCTGCATTGGCATTCTTGTTGCATTAAAAAAATATAAAAAAAGTACATTGGAAATCTAGACCTTTATTTTTGAATTAGAACCCAAGTTGTTCCTTTGCCTCCCTGAGTTCGACCCCGGACTTGCCCGGGATATAAATTAAACCGAGACACTCTTCACGGAGATCTTTTCTCGGTTCTGACCGAATCGCTAAGTACACGTGCTACAACGAAGCCGAATTAAACACCGTATCTAGCGACTCGTCATATGGCGCCGTTGCCGGGGAGGCAAACGGCTTAGGGACTAATTTAAAAATTTGGATTTAGTTTTCCATTTACTCGGGTAGTCTGACCCCCGAGCCACTTGTTTTTATTCCATTTTTTTGCAATTATTTCTCTTCATATTTTTGTATATATCTTGTTGTTTATCTCTCTAATATAAATCTTTGTTTCCTTGCGAGGGCCCGGTGGACTTGGAGTGCATCAGAGGTCGACGGAAGCGACGCGAGTTGACTGTGAAGAGCGAGGAGAACTAGTTTATCTTCGAGAGAAATTTTTGTAAATTCTTGTAATTATTTAGGTAGTTGCTCATTTCTAGCGGCTCTTGTTTGAGAGCTCGCGCATGTAAAAAGACTTAGACATTATTTGTGGTGTGTCGAGCCTGTTTCACTCTCCGGCGAGGGTGGGGCTTGACTTGAGTGGCGAACTTAAGGATTAGGCACACGGTAGTTTAGATTCAAACTTGTTTGTGCCCATCGTAATTTAGGCCACACATATCTTAAAAGATTCACTTATCTTATAAGATTCATAATGAGACGCACATAGACACGTACTACTTAGCTCAAATCCAATCAATTCTTCCCCGCTAATAGTATACTGTTTAGGTGCGGTTTTCTCGATTTGCATGCATTTAGTGTAATATTTACAAATTCAGTTTTGCATAACGCATGAAGAGTGCTAGGATTCACTGTAAGTATACCTCCTTCTGAGCATGCATCATAGTTTCTCGTTTGCATTCTGATTTCCGATTCCCCTCTTGTTTTACAACTTAAGGTCAAAAGGAAATTGGGACTGAACGGTAGACGTGCTTGTGTGTTCACATAAAATTCAAGTGATAACCTAACTCTAAAATTGGGACTGAATTGAGCAGGTCGATTTAATTAATTGGAATAAAAAGAACCCTTGTTCTCGGGTGCATAAAGCCCTCATTGTTTGTTTTTATGGCAAGTGAGAGAGAGACGACCCTAGGATAGAGCCAAGTCTGGATTTCTTACTTACTACTGGTTCTTTATTTTTAGGCGATTAGCTACTTTTCAGTGAGGATTTACGGGTAGCCGGTAAACGGTCCGGACTTCCTTAGCAGAGTGGGAGGTTTAGAGGACGCATTAGTCCTCAAGGAACGGGTAGCCGTATTTTTACGGTCCGTACTTACTCCTATACTGGCTGAAAGTAGGTCAAACTAGTCGTAAGAACCGGGCCAGTCTGTAGGAAAATACGGGCACCTAACAGCTCGTTAATCTTTCCAAGATTGTATTCTCACCAACTAAAATTGACCAGATAAATCGGCCGAACTCTTACGGCCATCACGTGTTGAGTTGGTGAAATTGGGGGTTTGAATTGCGTTTGAATTGTGTGAGTTCACTCCGCACATTTACGTGCACCGTAGAACTAGCGCCTCATTGATTATCGTGATCTAATCGGTTCTTTTGACATCGAAGATGACTGATTGGGGGGATATTTATTCGGACTTTGCGAATCTCTCATTGAACCCTTCGAAAAGTACGTCTTCAAAGGTCCAAGCGCAACTTGGACCAACCTGGACTCATGACCCTCTTGAGCCCAGGATCACTCACTCTCGGGATGGTTACCCTCAAACCATTCCATTTCTCTCTTCCCACCTCACCGAGGAAGACCATCGCCTTGGTGAGAATATCGTGATTCATAAATCCTCTTCTAATCAAGAAAACATTGCTGATTCAGGCCATATAGAAGACACGAGTAAAATGCCTCCAAAGAAGAAAGAAGAGGAAGAAGAGAACCATGAAGACCCGATGAGAAGTATACTAGCCCGATTGGCTGCATCTGAGCAGCAACAAGCATTATTGAGAGCTCAGTTGGGACAGTTAAATGTTGGGGTCCAACTACCAATGGATGCGGCATATAACCCCGGACAATATCAAATTCATAACTACTTGAGTCCGGCCGAACCCGAGGTTGATTTTGAATTGAAGCCGCATTTCCTGAACCTGCTGCCACATTTTGATGGGAATGCTTCTGAGGAGCCATATGCATTCCTAAGGGACTTTGAGCTCATCTGCGCTAACCTCAAACATAATAATGTTAGCCAGGATTATATTAGGCTCAAAGCCCTTCCATTTGCCTTGGGTGGAAAAGCCGATTACTGGATGAAGAATCTTGGAATCATCGTCACCACATATGCCCAGTTCAAGGACCTGTTTTTGAAGAAGTTCTACCCTTTGAGTAGAACTAATATGATGAGGACGCGCATTACGAGTTTTTCCCAATTACCCAATGAAGCCTTCTGTGATGCTTGGGAAAGATTCAAGGACATCCTGCAAAAGTGTCCTTGTCATAGATTAGATGAAAACATCTTGGTCCAATCCTTCTTCACTGGTCTCAACCCTGAGATGCAGGGATTAGTGAGCGCTGCCTGTGGAGGCAGCTATACATCACGAGGAGCGGATACCGTCTGGAGGGTATTCGAGCAGATGGCTGAAACTAGCCGCTCACAGATGGCCAGCAGGGCCTATACACCATCCCCCAATTCACTCTCATTTGGAGGGGGAAAATCAGCTGTAGTCGATCTCTCTCAGGACTTGATCCCTAGCATGGGACTTCTTGCTGACAAGCTTACTGTAGTTGAGAAGATCGACAGGAGGATTGATGAGTTAGACCGGAGTGTCTCCAAACTTCCAAAACAGATGGAGGAGTTGACTGAGAAGGTATCCAAGATACGGATACCCGCCGTGACTGCACCCGCTGCTCCCATTTACCGAGTTCACCATGTTCAGGAGCAGTTGGTGTCAGGGCAACCCCAGCCGTGGGAGCAGGACCAATCCTACACCCACTCTTTCCAGCAGCCACCTCCAGCAGTAGAGACAGTCCAGGAGGAGCCTCCACCAGTTTGGGAGGTGAATGGGATATGGTATACTCAGGACCCTGCCAGGCAGGGAAGTACGGGAGACCGACAGACCTATCAGCGTCCCCCGACCTTTCACAACACCGCATTCACCTCTGCACCACCTCCTTCACAGCAGAGCCCTGGATTCCATCCACCCCAGCAGCAGAGGCAGCAGTACCAGCAGTATGGCCGACAGGGCCATTACCAGACGGGCCAGCAGGACCCGCAACCCCAGCAGCAGCAGCAGAGGCAGTACACTGGCCAGCAGGGCCAGTCTTCCCGTTCTTCTTCCCAGTCTTATCCACTTCCTTCATCGTCTAGTCCCATGGATATTCAGCAGCAGATACTCGACGAGCTACGTTCCTACAGGAACGAGGTTCAGGACTTACGGGTGGATGTCAACCGCCTGTCAAGATGGCGAGACGAGCAGACTGCACCCTCTACCTCGATCCCAGCCCAAGTTCAGGCTAACCCCAATAGCCTGAACCGTTCTAGTTCTCAGCAGCACTTTGGTCAGGTATACTATTCAGCATCTCCTAAATCTGAACATGAGATTCTTTCGTGTGACGAGGCTAACCACATGTCACTCAGGAGCGGAAGGACCGTGGTCGTACCTGACCGGGCGAGGGACACGAGGAGGGGCATCTCTGGAGCTCTACCTGAGGAGTCTTCAGAGGATGAGGAGGATAGGCATCATATTTCAGAGCCCCATCAGCACCATTCGAGGATTTCTACTCAGGGAGCCGAGAGGAGGAGGAGAGTACGTATGCAGCATCGTCAGCATGGATATTCTTCTGAGTCTACGGAGGACCTTGCATCTCCGGTTGTGGCGGATACCATTCCAGCTTCTATTCCACAACCTTTAGTAGATAGTTTTGATTTCGATTCCATGTTGCATCAAAAAGATTCTTGTATGAAGAACTCTGTTTCTGTTAAGTCAAAGAATGATCTTTCAGTTCATGATTCAGATTCTTCATCCTCTATTTCCTTAGCTTCAATCCCTTTCCCCCGTGCTCTTACGGCAGGAAAGCGCATCAAAAAGATTAAGAAAGATGACCCCGATATGGCACGGTTTTGTAAAGAAAACATCACAGTGAAGGTGCCATTTGATGAATATGTGGCTAACCATCCTGCCTTCCAAAAATACCTTAAGGTGAGATGCACACCTAGAAGGGTTAGCAGGAAGAAAGACAACCGAAACATAAAGACACATGTCTTATCGGTAGCCACAACCTATTGTCTCAAGAATCAGACTTTGCCAAAGAAAAAGAGAGACATGGGTGCTCATTATGTGGAGAATCGTATTGACGACATTGCGTTTGCACACACACTCTTAGATAACGGTTCTTCGATCAACTTACTTCCCTTAGACTTATATCAGAAATTGGAGTTGGGACCACTTCGCAAATCTAGAGCTTTACTCCAATTTGCAGATCGTTCAATGAAGAGACCTAAGGGAGAAGTGAAGAACGTCGTTATCTCGATTGAGGGGCAGAACTATCAGGTGGACTTCACAGTCTTGGACATGGAGACCCCCAATCATTGGAGAGAATCTCAGATCATTCTCGGGCGACCCTTCCTTAGGACCGCAGGCGCAGCTTTCGATTATGGTACGGGAATGATGAAGTTCCGTTCTCCAGGCGGAGAGGTGAACCTTGAGATGAAGCAAACCAAGTGTCAGCGACCCGATTCAGAGAGTAGCACAGAGTACTCATCTTCAGAGGCAGACTGCAGTTTGATTAGCACAGTTGGGATTTGGGGACAGATTCCTTCAGGACAGAGCGAGACCCTTTCATCTGGAGAGGATATAGTGCATGATGCAGTTTTCCAGGTGTTGTCTGATCTTGCTAGAGATGCATCAACCTATTCTCATGATGACTTAGAGATCCATCCGGATTTGTCAGCTCCATCCTCTTTGGAACAATCATGGGACATAGATGACGAGTCGGACGTAGCTTTTGCCGATTGTTTGGATACTTTTGACGATCCGACTCCCGATACTTCTGATTTGGTGGCGAGTACTACTCAGCTTAACCCACCTTTATGCAGCACGGAACCAGAGTCAGATTCAGTTCAACCAGATCTGCTTGATGATACCACATTGCCAGAACTGAAATCACTACCTCCTACACTTAAGTATGCCTTTCTTGCGGGACCCAAAGAAAGATATCCTGTCATCATTAGCTCAGACTTGACTTTAGAGCAGGAGTCTAGGTTGTTAGAAGTCTTAGAGAGGAACCGCAAAGCAATAGGCTGGACAGTGTCGGATCTCGTGGGCATCAACCCCGCTCTCTGCTCGCACCACATTTTTACTGAGGATAATGTGAGACCTTCCCGTGAGTTCCAAAGGAGACTTAACCCCAATCTACGGGAAGTGGTGAAGAATGAAATTGAGAAATGGTGCAAGGCAGGGTTTATATACCCTATTTCTGACTCCAAGTGGGTGGCCCCACTTCATGTTGTCCCGAAGAAGTCGGGAATTCAGATGGTCACCAACGAGGAGGGGGTAGAGATCGCGACACGAGTACCTACGTCGTGGCGTGTCTGTGTCGACTACAGGCGCCTGAATGCTGCGACCAAGAAAGATCACTTTCCCTTGCCTTTTATTGATCAGATCTTGGAGAGACTCGCAGGGAAAGAGTTCTTCTGTTTTCTTGACGGGTACTCAGGCTACAACCAGGTGGCCATAGCCCCTGAGGACCAGGAAAAGACCACATTCACATGTCCATTCGGCACTTATGCTTTCAGGCGCATGCCATTCGGGCTCTGCAATGCCCCGGGCACATTTCAGCGGTGCATGATAGCCATATTTGCCGAGATGGTGGGAGATTTCCTGGAAGTGTTCATGGATGACTTCTCGGTCCATGGTGATTCTTTTGATACATGTTTAGCGCACTTGGACCGAGTCCTTACGAGGTGTAGAGAGGTGAATCTGGTACTCTCCTGGGAGAAGAGTCACTTTATGGTGACGGAGGGTATCGTGTTGGGGCATGTCATCTCCAAAAGGGGAATGGAGGTTGACCCTGCCAAGGTGGAGGTGATCAAGAAACTCGATCCACCTACCAACGTGAAGTCAGTGCGGTCATTCTTAGGGCATGTTGGATTCTATAGGAGATTCATTCAAAATTTTTCAAAGATCGCCCGCCCACTGACTGAGCTCTTAGGGAAAGACATGGAGTTCATTGTAGATCACAGGTGTCTGGAGGCCTTTGAGCTCTTGAAGAGGAAGATTTGTACCTCGCCTATCCTACAAGCTCCTGACTGGTCTCTCCCCTTTGAGATCATGACTGACGCTTCAGATTTCGCTATAGGAGCTGTGTTAGGACAACGGCGAGAGGGGATGCCGTTTGCGATTCACTATGCGAGCAAAGTTTTAGATCCTACACAGAAAAATTATACAGTGACTGAAAAGGAAATGCTCGCGGTAGTATGGGCCCTCGAGAAGTTCAGATCATATATTTTGGGCTCTAAGGTGACAATATTTACTGATCATACAGCCATTCGATACTTAATGGAAAAGAAGGACGCGAAGGCGCGTCTTCTTAGGTGGATTCTACTCCTCCAGGAATTTGATTTGGAGATTAAAGATAAACCTGGAGTGAAGAATGTTGTGGCTGATCACCTTTCTCGGATTGAACTTAAGGATTCTCCTGATCATGAGCGGATTAGAGAGACCTTCCCAGATGAGTCAATTTGTGTTATTGACTCCCTCCCGTGGTATGCCAACATGGTGAACTATCTTGTCTCCAAGCAGGTTCCCCATGGTTGGACTAGGAGCAGTATTGATCGACTGAAGTCGGATTCGAGGAGATACCACTGGGACGATCCTTTCCTTTTCTTCGAAGGACCGGATTGTGTTTGGAGAAGGTGTATTCCTCAGGAGGAATACCATAGTGTCCTCACATATTGTCATTCACTTGAGGCTGGAGGACACCATTCGGGAAAGCGAACCGCTCACAAAGTACTTCAATGTGGATTGTATTGGCCGACCTTGTTTAGAGATGCTATTAATTTTGTACGGTCGTGCCCGATCTGTCAAAGGATGGGAGGGACAGTTGGACAGAGAGATGAGATGCCCATGCAACCGATGATTATTTGTGATGTTTTTGATGCATGGGGCATAGATTTTATGGGTCCCTTTCCCAACAGCCATGGACATGAGTATATTTTGTTGGCGGTTGATTATTTATCTAGGTGGGTGGAGGCTATCCCAACCCGAACCGCAGACAGCAAGACTGTCTGTAAGTTTGTGAAAGACCATATTATTGCTAGGTTCGGGGTGCCAAAAGTTTTGATATCTGATGGGGGTAGCCATTTTGTGAATCGAGATATGAGATCTTTAGCTAAGGACTATGGATTTGATCACAGAGTTACTAGTCCTTACCACCCACAGTCCAACGGCATGGCAGAGGTTTCGAACAGAGAGGTGAAGAATATTTTGCAGAAATTGGTTCGTCCCGATAGAAAGAACTGGTCTCAACTTTTGGACCAAGTTCTGTGGGCCTATAGGACAGCCTACAAAACACCATTGGGTACTTCACCATTTAGAATGATCTATGGCAAGCCATGCCATTTGCCCGCAGAATTGATTCATAAATCCGAATGGGCAATTAAGAAGATTAATTGGAGTTGTCACCTAGGGAAGCTTTGTCGAGACTTGAACTTGAACGAGCTTGTGGAAATCCGAAACAGGGCATATGACAACAGTTTGATTTATAAGGACAAAGTAAAAAGATGGCATGATCAGCACATTAGGTGCAAAGACTTTGTCCCTGGACAAAAGGTATGGTTGTTCAATGCCAGGTTGAAGATGTTCCATGGGAAGCTCAAATCTAAATGGACGGGTCCCTTTGTGGTCAAGAAAGTGCACGAGAATGGAAGTGTAGAGATAGTTGATCTCACAGATGGTGCACAATCTCATGTGGTGAATGGACAACTGTTGAAGCATTTTGTTGATTCCAAAGAGCAGTTAGTCCAAGTCGAGGTCATCAACTTCATACAGAGTGAGCACAGAGCAGATACATCTTATTACTCTGCATGAAGATGCAGCATCAAGATTCAACATCTTAGAAGATTCCATCACTCTTGTACATATTCTCCCTTCTTTGTATATTCTCGAGATCATGTCGGTTCTCACACATACTCTTGTCCTATACTTAGGCTGACCAAAGCCTAAGTATAGGGGGGACCGATGCCCGCCATGTGTATTTACTCATCATTTCTCCTCTTGACCTCGTCCGCCCCATTTTTGCTCTTCTTCTACACTTATACTGTCCAGAGCCTAAGTATAGGGGGGGCGGATCGACTTTTATACTTTCTATTATTTTAGCTTTCCTACGCTTAGTACGAGCTATGTCTTTTTGTCACCTAGTGCCATGAGGACATAGCACAAGCTAAGTATAGGGGGCGTGTATATATTACATATATACTTTACCCATACCTCGTACTTTCACGTATTTTTGTATATACTATACAATAATTATGGGGTGGGTAAAAAAAAGTAAAAAAAAAAACAAAACAACAAAAAAAAACTCTTTTTCCTTATTTACTATATAAAAAACTTTTCAAAAAAAAAAAGAAGAAGAATCTTTTCTTATTTACCTATCTTTTTTCAAAAAAAAAACTCTTGAAAAAAAAAAGCCAAACTTTTCTAAAAAAAAAACTTCTTCTTTGCCTTTGTTTGTCAAAAAAAAAACCTTTGTGAAAAAAAAAATTAATTAAAAAATCAATCATTCATTAAAAAAAACAAAAAAACAAAAAAAAACAAAAACTAAAAAAAACTAACTAATAAGTTGGTTTAATCCCTGACACAATTCACTTTCACATAAGACTAGTGATGTTCAAGAACACTTGGTTTATGAGGTCTTTAGATTTTGAGTTAACCAGCCTTAGTCATTAGGGTCCTTGACTTAATTATTCACATTTCCCTAGTTTGAAAGATTTGTATGCTATATTGCATGCTTAGTCTCTACCTTAAGAATATGATCAGCACCTCACATACACGACTGCAGTTATGATGAGATGAGTTGAAATTTTACTTTAGGAACTGGGATGAGGGATTTGAGTTTGGACTTGATTTGATGATGCTCGAGGATGGGATAAAATCAATGAAGGCTTCATGAAACCTGAGTGTCAGCATCTTTAGCCAGTATGAGAACATGGTTCTTGTACTATCTCTTGATATTTACCTATGTGCCAGGGTGTGATAAAATAAAAAAATGTTGATCAGTGTGCGCCAACTCTTGGTAAAAGCAGTGGAGCTAGCCACAAATACTACAAAGCAATGAAATGTCAAAGAAAAGCTCTCATTCCACAAAGTCAATTATCAAAAGAGCTTCCACCAAAGGCGAGCGCTCCCAACCATTTCAAAGTGTCCACTTGGACCACCGCTATTAGGACCAGGAGTCGGGCTTGCACCAAAAAAGGGCTCTGCATCGTAAATGCTACAGGTCTGGGTGTAGAAGGTACGATAGGTACTCAAAAAAGGCACACCCCGGTGTACTCCCAGGAAAACAAGTGCAGACGGCTCCAACCTCTCTTGACGGACGCACTGATCAACACCAAAAAAATGCGTTGCGTAATAAGGCACTAGAGAGGATCCTTGTTCCAATGAGAGGGAGAGAAGAAATGACACAATCCTATGCCCTCCATCAACTGGCCTTCCATCTACACTTTTAAGTCTGACAACTAAAGAGACGGTGGATTGGATGCAAGAAATGGTTTATTCCCTAGTGTTGAGGATCGGGTCCTTAGGAGAGTCTCTTGGACTGGAACCTTGGGTGACGTTGTGACTCTACTCTTATAACTGCAGTCCACACTTAAAGTCATATTCCTTATATATATGTATACAAAGAGAGTCTGATGATTAGGGGAATTGGGTACCTTTTGACTAGAGCTTGGTTCAGCTTAGAATTTTAGGATCTCTAAAACCGAGAGTTCTTGAACGGATCAAGTCTTGTATTCACATGCACAGTCAGGGATTAACCCAACTTATTCATTCTTTATTTGCTCGAGGACTAGCAAAGTTTAAGTATAGGGGGGTGATGAATCCACGATTCATCATCTTAATATCTTAATCTTAGCAAAATCCATGAGTAAAATCCCATATAAATGTCAACAAAATCAACAAACTAACAAAATGACTCTTGTAAATAAAACACACTAATTATTGTATATTAGATTGTTCAAAATAAATTACACATAAAAAGCCGCAAAAATAAGGAGTTTTATACCTGTAAATAGCCCAAAACTTCATGTATTTTTATTAATTTCATTTCAATTCCTTTTTACCTAATTCTTTCTCTAACTTGTTTATAAAAATGTATATAAAAATACAAAAATACAAAATAAATTTTACCTCAAATAAATGCTCCTAGATCCCAAAGAGAAAAAGCCGTAAAGTCCAACTTCCAAGCTAAATTCCCGCTCCGTATGAACTCCAAATTCACCAAACTCACTTTTAAAGTTCAAGTTAGAAAATTATCTATCCAACGGAAGTGGTTTCATTAAAATCGGAGCTCATTTGCAAAAGTTGGGTTTTGGGACCTAGATGTACATTGTATACCATGTATATATTCATTCTTTCTTTAATTTTTATTTTATCTTTCTTAATTACTAAAAATACAAAAAAATCATACTTGTGTTGTATTTTAATTGTAGTATTTTATTATATTTTTCTGTTGTAAATATCTCTTATTAAAAAGACAAAAAAATTACATATTAGAAAAGTAAAAAAATGTGTACATGGTGTTTTGTATTCACTTGTAAATTCACCATTATTTTTTTCCTTCTTTATTTTGTTGTAATTAAAGTAGCCTACTTTATTTCATTTTATTTATTTAATTATTTTACATTCTCTACAATAACCACCATTCAACTCTCTTCCACCACCAACTTCCCAATCAACTCCACCATTTCTTAAACCTCCCATTCAACTCCATTAATAATCCAACTTCCCATTCAACTCCACCCACATAATAACTTCTCATTTCATCATCTATATATACATTCCATCCTCCTCAATTTGCCCTTGATCCATCTTTATGTGAGGAGAGCCTAGTTCCCTGAGTTGAATCGGTGACAGCGACGCAACCGCGGTCGAGCGACGACGGCCCTCTCTCCAGTGTGATCCGTTGTTTTTTTTGGCCAACATCGCAGCCGCAACCGCGCGCTGCTCGAGCTCATCGCACGCCGGCGATTCGAGCGAAGACCGTGCTCTCACGAGCACTTCATAGGCGCCCGCGTCCATCGTAGGTATTTTTTTGTTTACATCTTGTCATCATTTGTACCTTTGCAATTTTTTTTAACATATCACGTTACCACATATTTAGTTCCACATCATCCACTTCATCACCATCATCATAGTTTTTTTTTTCACATTATTTACCTCCAGTTTTAACAAAATAAAAAAATATAAAAAAAATTAAAACAAAAAAAATCCCTTTTTATTACAGCAGAAAATTAAAAAAAATAAAAAAAACAAAAAAAAACGCAGCAGCGGTGGGGAGTTCCCACCGCCGCCGCCCCTCACTCAACGGCAGCCCAGCCGCCACGCAGGTGGCCGCCATCTCCAGCCGGCCGCGGCTCCTCGCCGCCCTTCGCCTCCCTCCGCGGCAGCCGCCGCGCCACCACCTTGCAGCGGCGCCGCCGCCCCACATCTCGCCATCTTCCAGTCGCCCCCCCCCCCTCTTTGCCGCACAGCACCCGCCGGCCCCTCCAAGGTCTTCTCCGCCACCACGCCGCCCTCCTCTGCCTCCAGCGGCGCCACCGCCAAAGCCTCCTCTGCCACGCCGCGCGTGGGCGGCGCCGCCCGCACCCAGGTGTTGGGTTCCATCACCGTGCACCAAAGGAGGAAGAAGGTCAATTCTTTTTCATTTTTTTTATATGTAAAAATTACGTTAGTTTCTTTTCATGTTTATAATATTGCATATCAGTCCTTGTTCATAACTTGCACTGTAAGTTTGTTTTCTGAATTTGCAAGGATACTCCTGTGTTCGTAATTAAGTTTGGACCTCATTTGTGCATCTTTTTATTCAATGAAAAATGGTTTTATGTTGAGCAACTAATTCTCTAACTTTTACATATTTATTTGTATTTTTATGGTAGTTGGGTAATTAATTAAAAATGATTAACTGAAATTTTGCATAGTTTACCCATTCCGTGCTCCTAAATTAATATCTCACAAACAGTTGCTCTAAAAATTCCACAAAAATTATATGTGATGCCTTGATATGTGATGTAATTACTGTCCAAATTTCATTTAAATTGGAGTTGTCTTGTGCCTTAAATAAATTATTGAGTGATTTTCGTATTTGATTTTTAATTAAATCCACAGACATCCTTTTCACAAAATTTCAAGTTTCCTGGATTGCTCATCTAAATATCTATTTGAGATAGTTTGATCTCTGACTAATTTGATAACGTGGATTTATTAAGAATTATTTACTCACTGTCACTCTGTTTCCACTAAAAAATACATAAAAAATTCATATTTTGTCAAAAAATTCCAAAAACATTACTGTAGCTTCCTTGCATCATGTTTTACTTCCAGTAATTTTTTCATAATTTTTGCTTGCTGTTTGTGTGAGAAATTGCGAAAAAAACCATAAAAAGTGTGCATTTTTAGTTATTGTGTTTTAACCCCTAAAATTCCAAAAAAAATATGTTTTGTGTTCCCCACTGGATTAAGACTTTAGGAAAAATATAATTTGGCTGAATTGGATTAATTTAACATTAAAATTAATTTGGCTAAGTTGTATGCTTTCTTAGGTGCTTAATTCACCTGCATTGGCATTCTTGTTGCATTAAAAAAATATAAAAAAAGTACATTGGAAATCTAGACCTTTATTTTTGAATTAGAACCCAAGTTGTTCCTTTGCCTCCCTGAGTTCGACCCCGGACTTGCCCGGGATATAAATTAAGCCGAGACACTCTTCACGGAGATCTTTTCTCGGTTCTGACCGAATCGCTAAGTACACGTGCTACAACGAAGCCGAATTAAACACCGTATCTAGCGACTCGTCACACATCCAATCCAAGATCAAACTAATTCATCTCTCATTCCGATTCATCAACCAATTAATGTCTTTACCGTATTAATGAGCGCACACATTTATCAAATTCATCAACCGCACTCTCACATCTGGGTCAGGATATCTGTATCATATCAAGAATTTCATTTGGGTTTTCTGAATACAGCTTCTGCACTCACACGCAACACTGTATACTCTTGATAAGTTGAATCGTCAAGTTGGGACGTTAAACCAACAACATTTTGTGGGTCCACACCCATAGGTATCTTTTCCTTTCTTTGTATCCTTCTCTTTACTGCATTGCATTAGATAAGTATGGGGGTCAACCTCCACACTTCACAAAAAAAAACCAAAAATACTTTTTACAATCACTCACCCCTTATGATCCTCCTATTACACTTTGTCTTCACCATGAGGACATGGTTTCTGATAAGTATGGGGGGTGTCTGCATAGTTTTCAAAATTGCATACTTTTCAAAACAAAAAAATCTTCAATTTTTTTTTGCAAAATTTCCCCCAAAAAATATTTTCAAAAAAATCACCAAAAATACTTCCTTCCTAGTTTTATCTATCTTTTGAGAAAACAGCTCTTCATTGCATAGATCATAGACAGAAGCTGAGTTGACCCTAATCCACTTAATTCCATTAGAATTTCACTAGGCATGAGTTTTTAAGCTTTCTTCAGGTCCATATGGACTTTATTCTCTCAGTTCCACTAACTCTACTGCGAATGAAACTTTCTGTATCTAACTAGATCACCTAAGCAACTAGCAGCACTCTTAAACACTTCAGTGGATATTAAGCAACTGCACATTGCGCTTAACTTGATTGAGTTTATTTACGAGATACAATTATAATCTAGTTGAGGTGAGGAGTTGTCCTCTTGGTTGTGCCAATGCCTGAACCTTATCTATAGTCAGTGAAGGAACCTGACTCAGGAGCAACAATGTATCTCTCTAGTCTAAATATGTCAGCAATTAAGCCAGTATCGTGCCTCCAAAGACAATATTAAAATCGATACTACCTTTTGATGCCAAAACCCAAAACAAAACACCACAAAAAGGCATATCACAATACAAATGTCAAAAACCACCAATCATGCAAAGATGTACAAAGCAAAGCAAGGAAAGAAGACCACCAAATAACCCTTCTCCACCAAAAAACCGTGGTAGCAGCCCAATGATGCTACCTAAAATTTTTTAAAAGAGGCCCAAAGAAGCCCAGGGTTATGCTCTGCAAAAGGAAAAAATTAGAGCAAAATTCCCAAAAATTAAGTCCCATTCTCTAATAACTATGGCCTATTTTTTTATGCTGACATATTTTGGTGAAAGGGAGAATATGCCTGAATCCAGGTGAGGATTGAGGCTATATGTATAGGGAATCATTCGGTACCTCGCTAGATTGTATTGATAGCTCGTTTTCTTGACTCACGAAAGCTAAAACTATCACTAACACTGTTTATATCCACTCAAGGTCAAAGAGAATACATGTTTCTTAGGGATGAGCTGACTTTGATCGACCTTCTGAAACCATGTCTGATTTTGTTGGAACTGAGAGGCTGTTGAAACTACAAAACTCAAGTCAAGGCGACTATTCGAAACAAATCATTAATCCATGGGTCGACTCTACTGAAGTTTGTGTATTTGTGTGGTTAGGAACTGAAAACTCAAAGACTTTGTGGGAGTGTCTGCTGCAAACCCTCACCAGATCTACCTTGGCTAAATTCCCTATCCTTCATTATTACTTATCTTACTCTTGCTCGGGACTAGCAAGACTTAAGTATGCGGGCGTGATGATTACTTGATATACTGTGATAATAGGCTTAAATTATGTGGAAGATAAAATCAATTCTTGATTTATAAACTCTAAGATCACATAATCCATGACTAATTTATTCCATGTACACAACAAGAGAAAACCCCTTATTACACATAAATCGACAAATCATGATTTTATATCTGGGAAAATATTTTCAAAGATGATTGATCGATATTTTATTCAGCGGGATTATTCAAATATCGAGATTTATACTTGTCCTTTTTTCTAAATAAACAACCATATTTTTAAGAGAGAAAAAATACATTGTGATCATAATATAACAACATCCCAACACATTTTCACTTTACTTTTTTGTTTGAAAATGGGGGAGTGTAAGAGTGAAAAAATCCCCACTCTTTAAATGACATGCATGCATATGGACCATTCTCTCTCTCTCCCATTCCCCATTGAAAAGAGCCGTCCTTACCCATGCAATCCCCCATGCATGAATGAATTGTTTTTGTCTTTATATGCATGGGGTGCTTCCCTTGAATGCAAGTAACATTCTTCTCCCTTTTCCATGCATGAATGCATTTATTGTTTGTCTTCATGTGCATGGGATGTGTCCCTTCATTCCAAAGCAATATTCATCTATAAAAGGAGGCATGACACATGAAACACACACTCTCCTCTTACTCCCCCTATCTCTCTTTTATTCCCTCTCTCTCTCTCCCTCTCTCTCTCTCTCTCTTTGTCTCATGCAGATGAAGGCGTAGCCGGCAACAACCCCTTCCCCGTCCTCCTTGCTCTTACGTGTTGCGCGACCTGCAACCTAGCGGCCTCCTCCTCCACCTTGCGCGACCAGCAGCTCCTCTGCGTACTTCGGCTCCTTCTTCGTGCACTCCGGTTTCTCATCCCACGCATCCGGCTCCTTCCTCGTGTGGCCTAGCACGTGTCCAGCACCTCCCTACGTGGCCGGATCATTGTGCGCCCCGTTGGTATTCCCACAACTCGTGTGTCCGCATCCTCGACATCCAGCACCATCATCGTCTCCATTTTAGATTCGCAAGATCCAATAGAGAACTCTCTTTCTTATCTTATTTACTTCTTGCAATTTCATCATGATGGTAAAGTTTGTTTAAGTTGATTTTGGAAGAAACAATTCTCAATCCTTATATCTTTCTTGCATTTTTGTTGTATTAGTTGTTGTTTAAGTTAAGGTGATAAAATATTTATTTGGGAATATCTTTTGTTGACTCTAATTTTTCTTTATAACATGTAATGCAATTCTCCATCCTTATTCGATATAACTTTTACTTAGTAATTTTTCTTCCATCTTAATTTGCAATTCACCCCATCATTTTCTTATTCAATTGAATTCATGCCTTCCTTCATTTACTTTAAGTTCTAAAAAGTGTTTCCACCATAGATCACATTCTGTCATATTTTTTCTTTCGTCGCAATAGATTAAAATTTGAATCAAGTTTGAAAGAAGAACAAATATCGTAAATTTGCTTGGTCCCTGTGGATTCGAACCTCTACTTGTCGCATACTTATTGCATACATTCATCGTGCTAGTAGTTGTAATATTATTTGTTTGATTGTGATTTTTCGTGGAATAACAACGACGTGGTAAAATCATTTTTTTAAACCGCGGAAAATCGTGTCAGCATCATCCAAGCACCAACCTCTATGATTCAGCATTTGAATCAACAACTGTATGATTTTAAGATGGACATGGTACATAGCCTTAATTGTACCAAGAGACCTATTACACAAATTAGTTATTCTTTATTTCAGACTAGGGAATGATATTTGCAATAACATTTATTCCATAATGGCTCAACGTGGGCTCGCATGTCTAACAGTCTCCCATTAGCCCCAAAGAGCTATTAATGGACTAATCTTTAAATCCACACTCATGTGCTAATCATAAGCTATTTAGAAAAATAGCTAGGTAAGCTGATTAGTCACTCTGTTCCCGAGAGACTATGCCAAGTTCTTTTACGATACTTGTATATCTCCTAGTAACAGTGCTTTCATGCAATGCGAATGTTACATCTTATGCAACCATTACTCGATATAGTTAAATCAGTTCTAGTGTCTTTGCCACTACAATTCAATAATCATTTAATCAATATGTAATTTCTATTATCCTTATCAGAATGCCCTTATTTCCAGAGATCTCTATCTCCTAAGATCAAGATCCAGTCTTAAGACATCTGCAGTTAAGACCTTTTAGATTACTATCTATAAAGTCTTAAGTTTCTTGAAGATAAGACTTTGAGATCACTACCTCAAAAATCTTGTCATTTTTTAAGGTGTTTTATTACTGCAATTAAGTGTTCTATCTCTATAATAGGATTAGTAATAGTTTACTACTCCCACTACATGGCAAACTTCTGACTTTTGTACACATTTAGCACACACCAGGCTTCCAGTAACTGATATACAAGGGCAAGCAGTTTTAGAATTCACTTCCTCAGTTTCTTGAGGTGATATCCCTTCAAGATAGGTCAGTACCATATCTTAAGGAAAGGAAGCCTTCCTTTAGGTTTCCCAAAAAATATGGAACATGTCCAAGGTGTACTACAAATGTAACGGTCCCAACATCCTCTTCTCTTTGCTTCTGAAATCTTCAAAACTAAGATCTAAGAGGTATCCTTGAGATCATATTTCAAGGTATGGAATAGCCAGATCATAAATCACTTATTATCATCCTTATATCATTCCAAATGATTAGGATTTATCTACATTTAGCACGATGAATACAATGGCACTCCCACTAAGCTTCACATGGTCCATCAAGATTCTATCTAAAATCATAACATTTATAATTTCATCAAATATGATGTTCCAACTACTAGAAGCTTATTTGAGTCCATAGATGGAATTTCTTTAGCTTGCACATCTTGTCTTCCTCAACTATGAAGCCATGGGAGCTCTTTCATATGAATATCCTCGGTGAGAAATTCATAGAGGAATGCAATCTCGACTTCCATCCTGTAGATGTCATAGTCAAGTTGTATAACTACAGTTAGTAATATTCTGATGGGTTCAAGCAAGGTCACTTGAAGAGCAAGTCTCGTCGTAAGCGATGTCTTCTATTCGTGTGTATCTTATGGATATAAGCCATGCTTTGAAGGTCTCTACCTTCTCATTAGGTTCCCTCTTTCTCTTGAAGATCCATTTACACCTATTAGGTCTTACCCTTATAGGTGGATCCTCGAGGGTCCATACACAACACTGTATATGAAGTCTACTTTAGACTTAATTGCTAACATCCCTTTTTCCATGTCATGATCCTTGGAAGCTTCATCATATGAAGTCAGATCATTGTCACACTTAAGTGATACATGGAATCTATCCTCAAACTCATTTAAAGAGGTATGGATGTTTCATCTTTTAATTGTCCTTTAAGTTTCTGATTTCAGGAGCTTCATTATTTTCTCAAGATTACAGTGAGTTCCTTCACTTAATTTTCATCTTGATTCTGAAGAGAGTTATCCTCTAAGAATCATATCCTTATAGATTAAATCTTTTACGAATCTCGAGGTCATAAAGCAGGTATCCAATACCATCCTTTATTTTCCTAATGAAGTAGCATTCCATGGTGTAATATTCCAGCTTACTTGCATCCATGATATGATCATGGACCAAGCAACCCTAAATCCTCAAGTGTCCAACACTAGGCTAGGCTCCAAACCATAACTTATGAGGGTTTCAGGTTTAGATTTGCATGGAATCATTAAGGATATATATTGTAGTCTCTACTACATATATACTTGGAAACTAAGAGATAATTATGCTAAGAGACATCATTGATAAAATCATGTCACCCATGATCCAATTGCATCTCCCTACAACTCTATTGAGTTAAGGTGTATTAGGACGAGTGAGATAGGAATGATATTCATATCTCCATAAGGTATTCGCTGAATTAATCTAATAGGTACATGTTACTTAGGTTAGGTCACATTCATTCCGTCTTCCTTAAGATTTTGGTTCTAAATCAAAAATGAATTCTTTAAACATTTCAAAGGTTTCTAAGGTGAAGGGAAGAAATCTCATATCACAAATAATCAACAATAGATGTCACATATCATTAATGTTTATTATGATATAGATGATCCATATGCATCGATATGTATGAGATCTTGAATATCTTGGCATCTTACACCATTCCCAGGGAAGGGTGTATTGGATATTTTACTCTGAATACAATATTCACAAGTATGTAATATTTAAAATTTCAGACAATCTAAAGTTTCATCTCTTACTAGTTTATTGATCTCATCAACATACATATGTCTAAGGCTTGATGATAGATTATTGTCAAATGATCTTCATCCTCTTATTGATCTTTTAATGTTTAAATTTCTGGTATTAGAAATGTTAATGAACCATTCATTAATATTTTAATTCAGTAAAGTCAACTAGATGTTAGATTACTATATGAAATATATCCATCATAACTCTTTATGATAAGTCTATTCCAGAATTCATGTTTATTTCCAACATTTAGAAATAACAATGAATGTATTCTAATATCTAGGTCGTAGAGACATTATCTAATACTAAGGGCTCTCCCACTGAAAATATGAAGTTTATCTATCCAATAGAGATTGTTGTAACAATTGCATCATATCCATGTAGATGAATATTAAACCTTAAGATCAAAATTTATAGTCTGCTAAAACATATGCAACAAATTGCAAGTGTTATTAGAAAAAAATAAGATATAATTTTTCGACTTTGATCTTATCCAATAAGCAAGTCAATTTCAATGATTATATGTAGATGTATAATATTCTGATGCACTATCTGAATCCTTCTCTAAGGATCTTAGATACTCTAGATAGTCATACTATCAATATATCGGCTTGTTGCAGTAGTGGCATCCATCCAACTCTTTGGATGTTATATGTAAGTCATAAAAGTGCAGTAAATTCTTTGACTTTCCTTCTTACTTGGGTTAGACCCATGCTTCCATTGCGCTCCCCTCATCTATAAATAACCATTGCTTAATACAAAGGATCTCTTATATTGAACTCAAAAGATTTCAATATAAGAGTATTTTAACATTTATACATGCTTCATTCAATTCATATAATATGAATATTATGAAGCTTCATGAATGACTTGAGTACAAACAATAGAATGATGACACTCATCGTATCTACATCCATCTTAACTCTTAAAGACTTTTGGTTCATGCGGGTACTCAAACATTTTGAGTACATCATCTCTTATCGAGACACCATTCTGCATAATGTAGTGAATCATGTCATTCATGATTAAATGTCAAGAGAGCATATGTATGCCATAACATCTTCTTAGATTTTATAAGGATTTTTCCGATAATTAAGATCATCATCGATATGATACTTCCAAAGCACATTCGATGAGATATCAAGACTATAGGGATACACACACCCTAGGTTGTTTTCCTATTGTCTATTTAATTATCATTCCTCATCATTATGAGGAAACATTACAACCACATGCATTATGTGTCCAACCTCATGTACAATATCTTGATCATGAATACAATCCATGATAATTTACTGATTATTGTTGAGTATAATTTGAGTGTGTTTAATGTAGGTTGTCTGAAATAAGAAATATTTGCATAAATACATATTTTACTTTGATTTAGGATTTTTTATATCAAAGTTGTCTTGCCTTTTCAACACTGAAAGTTCATTCCATTATTCACTTTCAATATAAGAGATATCCTTACCATTATATCTAAAGCAAGATTTGGGATCTCCTTTCTTATCTTTGTTACATCCCAATAATATGAGAACATGTAACTAGGATAAAAAAAGAAGCAGAAACTCATTCCTCCTTGCAAGTCCAACTTGTATTTCCCAATTTGGTCTTTAACACCTGAGCCCACCACCTTTGAGGTAATGATGACTCGTCATTAATTGAATTAACTGTCAACATGATTAAAACTTGTTATGCACGATCCAATATTGTCCCAATAATATAAGGACCCGATATTGAGGTCGCTACGCATACCGCCTTACTCTTTCAAGAAGCAAAAAGTCCGATCCAGATGTGCTTGTATGCAGGAGCTGTCACTTCGAACAGACGTCTCCTACATGCAATCCCTAGCGACAGAACCCTCCACCTTGATGAAAGGCCATGGATGTCACTTATGTGATCCTCCTTATCCCATTCAAATTTTAATTAATCATTATGAATCATATTCACATGATTAACTCTTCCAAGGAAAATACTAATCTATTCATAATAGTGTGTTTTAATTTAATATAATTAAAATTAATTTAATCATATTAAATCAATCATTAATACAATTCAATCAGCCAATAGACATTCTTGATTGTTACTTGAAGGATGGTATAATCTAAAAATGTGTATTGTTTCAAATTTTAATAATTAAAAAATACATCATGATCGTTTCAAGCATTATCCTTTCCTTACCCGTTGTCATGACCAGTACGCACATGATGTAGGATAGACCACTCACGGAGCAATCTGTTATCCCAACGATCCCTGACTAGACACCATATCTGCCTCAGGGAGCAACCTGTGATTTGATCATATTGTATTTGAGATGATATTCAGTCTTTCAACCGAAGTTATACCATATAATATTTATCAAAATCATTTTGATTAATATTATAATGAGATTTGCTAAACAAATCCCTAATTCTATTTAAGTAACAATGTTTTGCATGTAGAGATTGTCCTACAACTATTGTAGGATAAACTAGGTTTTTCATGAAACATTCATTCAATGACCTATGATGATTAATCAATTATTTTCATAATTATTGTGTATCATTTTTAATCAAGGTAAATTCATAATTTCCATGGTTTCTATTGAATTATAAATACATTAAGTAAAGAGGTTAGATGATCTAATCATTTTCTGACCCATCTCCACTAAATATGGAATATCTAGGGCAAACGGAATCATAATCGCACGAAAAAAATTCGAGCAGTTTGCTAGTTTGATTATATAATAAATCTATCATGATGAGAAAATAGTAAGAAAAATTAATTTTCTTATAGATCTATTTATACATGCAAAATAATTTTCATGGCGGGAATTCTTCGAATCATTTTTATTCACTTTTGGTACCAACATTAGGCTACTACATTTGGAACATATATAGACATTGTAATACATTTTATTAACCAAAAAATATGTTCAAATGGTATGCAAATAGTAGGTTTTTATTTTACGAAAAATCGATTCGAATCTTGCATCCAATGTAAAACCAATGAGTTCTGTGCATCCGATTACTAAATCTTGTTCACAAAGGGTTTTAGATCATATCAAAGACCACAATCTGGCTCTGATATGACTTAAAGGATATGGAGAGAACTTTAAGCACATCACGGAAGCGTGAAGATCGCATTGTATACGATCGGGAGCAACTAATCATACTAGTTGCTCGGGGCAACGAAATTTAAAAAAGTAAATGCGATGAAATCGCATGATCCAAGAACACTTCTCAGATCGTTTCATCTAAAACACAAAGGAGTATTAGGGTTACCTTTTGAAGCGTGGTTGTGATCGAAGTCTCTAAACAAAGAGACCTCCTGTCTCAAGTCTGACTCGATGGAGGAGACGCTTGCGAGCACGTTGATGAGATGCAGACTTCTTATAATCCAAGATGATTATCCAAGTGGTGAATCTCTTGATCTCGTTACACAAGATCCGATGTCTTCTTTACGATCAAGAAGCATAAAAGAAGATGGAGATCCACGAGTAGTCAATTCGACAGTAACAACATCGCAATGACTATAGCACAAGGGGTGGACGACCGCACTTGAGAGGGAGAGAGGGGCGTGTATAGAGAATATGCGAGAGAGATAGAGAGGGAGCCTATTAAAATATTGTGTGTGAAAAGAAGAGCTAGGGTTGCCTATTTTTTATAGTATTTTGGTAGTCCATGGATCACAATCCATGTGAAACACAAAATCAATGGTTGAGATTGATTTGTGCTTCTATGCAATGACCATGATTTTATTGTAAAAATACAACAACAATTAATTTAGATTAAATTAAATATATTGAATAATCAACATAATTTAATTTGAACTAAATCAATTAGCATAGAATGATTACGAAAGAGGCCACCCACCTTCCTAAAATAGGGGGGACGACCACCTTAAGAATAAGACTTGTGTCCGTCCACCATCCATTAAATGGATGATGTTGGCCTTCTAATATAATTCTTTATATATATTTACAAACACAACAACTTTTGTTGTAAATTAATTCACAAAAATAATTCCAAATTAATTTTGTGAGTATTATAATCATGCCATTAAATAATTGTGAATAATATTCACAACTCAAAATAAAATGTAAATTGTATTTCCAATTAAGTTCCAATGTGAATCCAATTTACATCAACAATGAATTTGAAGACACTATTTACAATAAGTTCTCTCTAATATATTATAAATCACATTTATAATATATATACAAATAATATGGATAGTATTATCCACATTATTCATATCGTTGATAATTAAATATCATTTAATTATCTTGTATCATCATTCTCATGTATTTAAATATGAATTGTATTCATATTTAAATATCAATATCTTAATGCTCAGATAAATAATTCATTAATGTAATTATTCTTGAACTCTTTCAAAAGCATTGTGCTTTCTCCGCGTATACTTGGAGACAAGGACATAGCGATTGTGCGTTTCACATATAATGACTTGGATTGAGATCATATCTCAAAATCCAATTCTCGAGGAACTCCCAAAGATGTTTGATTAAATTAAAATCGTAAATCTAATCTTCTCATTGCATCTGAATAACATTCAGATCATTGTCCAATATTTAGATCAAGATTAGATAACTTCTCTAGTGAGAGGGTCACTAAAATCCAGACCTGTTTCATCACTCCCTCGGTATGGAAGCGTAATGGTTATACAATCGCTTATGATCACATCATCCTAAGGTATTTCTAATGCATGTACATCCTACATACTAAAAGACCAAGAATAAACCTGAAGTTTTAGATCTTATTTAGATTGTCTCCTTCAGGGTTTTTATCATTAAGTTTCTCATTTAATCATTGAGAGTCAGTATCGATCATATACTTTCCAAAAGCATATATCATACCTAGGTATTGATCATATCTTTACAGAATTATATATCAAACTTACAAATTCAGCCAAGCTTCCAAAGCGAGACGACTGTGCATGGAATTTGATTCTAATATCTCGTAAGTGAGCTCATGTCTTCAGGTTCAGTAATGAACCTGTATGATCCCTTTGAGAGATCGTATTACTGATGAATCTCCGTTTCATCACTCTAAACTAATTAATTAAGCTCTAATCCCCAAAAAAGCATTAACATTTCTTCATTTATTCTGCATAATTAGCATTCATGCATGTTTTGATAAGAATTGCATTTTATCACTTATTTTTGTACAAAATAAGAAGCCAAAAATCCTAGCCAAAATTGACATGTAAATAGCCTAACTTCCCTGATTTTTAACTAGTTCATGCTAACTCCAATTGACCCAAAACTACCTCCACTGTGTACATATCACTAACAAGAATAAATAAAAAATACAAAAAAATCACTAACCTAAATAAGTGGACCAAAAACCCAAACCCTAGTTCTAAGATTTCCGAACTAAAACCTTAATATCTTCTCCATCCAGTGTCTGTTTTGATCCTACTCACTTTTGAACTAATGTACATTCAAATACCTTCAAAACAAGACCAAGTTCAAGTGAATCGGAGCTCATATGTGAAAGTTGAGTTTTGGGCCTCTTTTGTACATTTTATATTTTAGTGGTTTTTGACCTATTATTTTATGCATATAATTAATACATTTTATTTTATTTTCTTTGATAAAAGTTTTATTAAAATGCGTAAAAATTCAAATCCAAACTGAGTTTGAAATCAAAGAAACTAACTGAGTCTGAGTCTTCACTGACTGTATGTACAAAAATTGCCTTTTTCATCTTTTATTTATTTCTTCTTTTTCTTACTCAATAAAATCCAAAAAATATATTAATGTGTAAATATTTATCTTTGATTTTATCATATTTTTTCGGATTTTTATCTGGTTTAAAAATGATAAAAAAATTATAAAGCTTGAAAATCAAGGTATTCTATGTACATGGGATAACCCAAAAATATCACTTTATGCAATTGATCGATTTTGGTTTTGATTTCTTCATGAAAATTGTAGATCTCATCGAGAAGAGCAACTTTCAGGAAGAAACTTTTTCGATCCGAGGATGTTTGCTATTTATTTCGAATTTTTCTTGGTATATATTTTCTTATTTTTTTGGGGTTGACATGTGGTAGCTCCTGGAACTGCCACGTGTCACCCATTTTTAGATTTATTTTATTTTGTTTTTATAAAAAAATAAATTAGAGGAGCGTACATGCGGAGCACGTATTGCCTAAGCATGTGCACATCACGTGCTCCTCGCGCCCACATCCGGTCGCCACGTACGCCCATCTGGGTCGGCCGATCTTGGCCGATCAGACGGCCCCTAGACCGTCTCCTTCTTCCGTGCACTTTCCCAATTCCGCACCGCAATTTCTGCCGCATCGCCTTCCCTCTTCGTCTCCTCCGTCGAATCCCATCCGATCCCACGAACTCCGTCAATCGTATCATCGCAATCATATTGATCTTGTCTCCTCGTCGCATCTCCAATCCTCAATCGAATCCCTGATCTCCAGACCTATTGCCATCTCCGGCCGGCCCCTCAACCCTATTTAAACGCCACCGCCGCGATCATCCCCTTCATCCGCCGTCCAACGTCAGAGGTCCTCTTCCCGGTGGTGACAGCCCAGTGTGCTTCCCTCACGGCGAGATCCGAGGGCTCCTCGTCCCTCGTCACAATGACGCCCCACGTCTGCCTTGCTCCGACGTCACACCGTCGAGCCTCCCCACCTCAGGTAACCTCTCCGATCACCCTCTCCGCTACTTCGCATCACCCATCTCCCCCATATCTCCTCCGACCACTTTGCTCCGCCTCTCCACCTTCTCCTCGTTCATTCTCTTCGTCCCGCACCCACATCGGCACTCCGCTCCTCTGCCTTCATCGACAATCTTCGACCTCATCCTCCGCTGATCGCCATCAGGAGCAAGCACAACCTCGCTCCAGCCTTCCTCGTCGTCGAGTCCACTTCAGCCAGCCACTTGCTCCGTCTCTAGCCAACCGTGATCAGGAGCCACCACCTAGACCTCACACCGACATTCATCCACAATTGACCCCCTTCATCACCAGCGATGCTTCCTCGACTCCTCCTTGCCTTCATCGCCACCGGTAGCTTCAACGATCTCACGCCTCCACCCCAACATCCCCTTGGCCATATGTCGGCCGGAGGACGGTCATCGCTGCCCAACCGCTTCACCAACATCCACCCGCTGGAGCCACCACATGGAAGCTAAACATCCTCCCGCCGCTCACTTCTCCGTCACGCCAGCCGGGCACGAAGCCCGAGACCCCCGCGCACGTGCCCCCCACGTGCGTTGGGGGAACTTTGCATCGCAACCCCTGGGAATTCTGTGATCTACAAGCTACCCTAGGGTCATGTGCTGCACCCGTGACCGTTGGGAAAACTGCAAAGAAGCCCCCAACGTTTTTCCTATTTGCGCAGAAGTCTAGCTCAAGAGTCATGTGCCTGGCACGTGACCACTTGGCGTTTTTATAGAAGACCCCTTAGGGGTTTAGGTGATTACACATTTTCATCCATGCTCTGCATTTTTATATTTATTTAAATATTGTAATTGCATTTATATCCATGTGTTCCCCCTCCATTGTGGACCTCTACGTTGCTTATTTTTATTATTCAAAATTGCATGATGTTCGTCAATTAATTCTCTACATCTTGGCATAGGTTGGATATTTTTGTGATCAGTATTTATTAATTAATTTTTCAATGGAAAAATGCTTATTTTTCCCATGTTGTGCTTGAATATTCATAAGTAATTAACCGTTGCTCTAAAAATTGCCAAAAAAATTCAGAGATTGTAGATTTAGTTGTATGTTACATCATGCGTAAAAATAATTAATTTGCATGCACCATTTGCCTTGTAAAAATAATTTTGCATATTTTGATCTTTAATTTTTAATAGGTATTAAATCTTATATTTTTTAGGTTTAGGATTTTTTTGAGATCCAGCATCTAGTGATAGATTTTGGATAATTTTATTCGTTGAAAGTAATTAGGTTTAATATTTATTATAATTAAAATTCACTGTGTTTGCATTAAAAAATTCATAAAAAATTCATCTTGCATCCAAAAATTCCAAAAAAAATTATAGTGTAGTCATTTCTTCGCAATTGTCATCTTGACCAAGTTTTACATTTTTCGAACATCGTTTGATTGCTAATCATTTTATAGTCCTTTAAATTGGCCTAATTTGCATTCTGCATCTCAAATTGCATTAAAAATTACAAAAAAAGACTGTCTCGAAAATCATGCACGAACTTTGATAGATAAAATTGTAGGTTGTTTCTTTGCCTCCTTGTGTTCGACCTTGGGACTTGTCCATGTAAACAAAATATAAAATCGTATTGATTAAAATTGACTAAATTAATTATGGTTATTTCTTGACCGATTTCGATTGCCTGCCTATAACGAAACGACACATTCATAATTAAGCGAACGCTAATCCACGACAGACTTCTAAGCAGGGCATTTTCGTGAATCGTCAGATGGCGCCATTGTCGGGGAGGCAAATGGCTTAGTTTTTTGCCTAAAAATCTTTTGTTCGGTTTTCTTTATTCGGGTAGTCTGACACCCGAACTTTTCACTGTAAATTCCACTTTTTTCTTGCATTTATTTTTATTTTCACTATCTATTTTCTTGTTTTATTTTTATTTTTGAGTCACTTTCTTACATACACTCTCTCTCTTATTTTTCTTGTGAAGTACCAGACGTACGTGGAGCGATTTTTCAAGAACCGACGCATCTTCACTGACTTCCAAAAAGCTGCAATAAATTTAAGATCGAGTCGAGTTGTGAGAGAGCATAGAGTCTAGGATTTACTTTCTACAATTTTGATTTCTGTAATTATTTGTTTATTTCTAGCAGTATCCGTTTGGACTCTCGCGTGTATAAAAAACCCCAAATTTTTTGTGGTGTGTCGTGCCCAGTTTCACTCTTCGGTGAGGGTGGGGCCCGACTCGAGTGGCGCTCGGGATAGACCTGCACATACGGCTCTTAGAGCATTTAAATTTTTGATTGTGCTCATAGAACCTAGGGTCACACTTCACTTTAATTGAGACGTTCATTAGATCGTTCAACTTAGTCAAAATTCAACTCAATTCTTCCCTGCTAATAGAACTTTCCTCTAGGTGCGATTTTTCATCGGCTTACATTCATTTAGAATAATCTTTCAATTCTTGTATTGCATCCCACATGAAGATTGCGAGGAATCACTGTAAGTCTTCTAACTAAGCATACATCATAGTTTTTCGCGTGCATCAGCTTTTCCCGAATTTTCCCCTCTTATTTTGTCACATAATTTTAAAGGAAATTGGGACTGAATGGTAGACATATATTTGTGCTCACTTAATTCTTCAATGATCACCTAATTAAAATTGGACTGCTAAATATAGTCGGTTTTAAAAGAACCCATAAAATCAAGAATTATTGCGGGAGAGCAACCCCGACATTGTATTCTTTTATCTTGCAGCGAGGAGAGAAACACAAACTAGGATAGAGACAAGCTAGGATTTTCATATTGACTACTGATTCTACCAAAAATAATTAGCTACTTCTCAGTGAAGATCTACGGGTAGCCTGTAAACGGTCCAAATTTCCTTAGCAGAGTGGGTGGTTTAAAGGACATTGCGTGAGGCTCTGTCCTTAAGTAACACAGGTAGCCATTTAACGATCCGTACTTACACCCATACTGGCTGAAAGTAGGTGCAACTAGTCGTAATAATTTGGGCCAGTAGGTAGGGAAATACATGCACCTAACAACTCGCTTAAACATTTGCAAGATTGAGTTATCACCAATTAAAAATTGACAAGATAACTGGCAGAACCCTTACGGCCTTCACTGAGTGACTTGGTGAAAGAAAGATCTGTATTGTGTTTGTTTTGTGCATAGATAAAGGATAATCATTAAATACCGCACACTTGTTCCTAGATCATGAATCGTAAACCTCTTGCTCATCATTTGAAATCGAGAATGGATGATTGTGGTAATTTTCGTTCGGATTCTGCGAACCCTCCTCTGATCCCCACAAACTTTCCAATCTCAAAGGTTCAGAGACATTCTTACTCAGGACCACATTGGGTTCAGGGACACCTTTCCCATGAACCCTATTCCTACAATTCTTTTTCTTTCTGGAAAGAGGTCAAACCCACACTGTTTCTCTCTCTCCAAAACACATCGAGGAAAACATCGAGGAAAACACCTACCTTGATGATTCTTGTTCAAATTCTTTCCACTCTATTAACTCAAATCCGTTATATTCGGAAGGTGAAGAAGAAGAGGAGAACTCATAGAAGATGCCTACCAAGAAAGATCATGAAGATGAACCTAATGAAGATCCAATGTAGATGATTTTTGCGAGATTAGCTGCATCTGAGCATCAACAGCTTTTATTGAGAGAACAGATAGAACAATTGAATGCTGGGGGAGAACAACCAATGGAAGCAGCATACAACCCTGGCCAGTATCGTGTGAGAAATTATCTGCAGCCTCTCGAACTAGAAATACCATATGAACTGAAGCCACATGTCTTAAGCCAATTGCCACAATTTCATGGTAATGCTGCTGAAGAATCATATGAATTTTTACGGGATTGGGACCTAGTATGCTCTAATATGAGGCATCCAGGTCAACCAAGATTACATTCGTCTCACTGCTTTTCCTTTCTCCTTAAAAGGAAAGGCAGACTATTGGGTGAAGAATTTAGGAGTGATGGTGACCACATATGAAAGGTTCAATAATATATTCTTAAAAAATTTCTACCCTTTGAGTCAGACCAATCAGATGATGACACGCGTCACCAGTTTTTATCAGATGCCTAATGAACCACTCTGTGATGCTTGGGATAGATTTATAGACCTACTACAGAAGTGTCCGTGCCATGATCTGGATGAAAACATTCTAGTCCAGTCACTCTATTCTGGCCTCAACTACGAGACACAGGGATTAGTAAGCGCTTCTTATGGTGGCAACTATACATCACGAGGGGCAGCAGCCATCTGGAAAGTACTAGAGCAAATGGCTGAGACAAGCCGCTCACAAATTGTCAGTAGGCGTACACCGATTCCCTGAACACACTTCAGTCTAAAGGAGGGAAGCAAACTATTGCTGAAATAGCAGAGGATTTGATTCCAAACATGAGCATCATCGCTGAGAAATTGGTAGTTGTGGATCAGATTCATAAGAGGATGAACGGCATTGACAACAAGATCTCCCAGTTTCCAAAGCAAATGGAGGAGCTGACCGAGAAGGTATCCAAGATGGGGATACCCGCTGCATCCACGGTCCCTATCTATCGTATGCATCATGTCCAAGAGCAGCCAGGAGCAGGACAACAACAACCATGGGTTCATGACCAATCCTATGCCCAACCTTTCCAGCAGTCACCCTCACTAGCCGAGATTGTTGAAGAAGCACCGCCTCCGACGTTCGAAGTGAATGGCATCTGGTACACTCAAGACACTACCCGACAGGGTAATATGGGGGACCGTCAGCCTTACCAATGTCCCACCACTTTCTATAATACCGTATTTCCACCATCTCCTCAGTACACTCAGAATACTGCATCATTCCAGCATCAAAAACAGCAGCAGCAGCCATACAACCGCCAAAACCAGCCTCAGCAATACCAGCAGCAGAACCAAGATCCACAAGTTCACAACTCAAGACAACCATCTCTACCATCCAACCCTCAAGAAGAATCCGTGGATATCCAGAAATAGATGCTCGAGGAGATGCACAACTTTCGAAATGAACTACAAGATCTACGGCTTGATGTTAATCGCTTGTCCCGATGGATAGATGAACAGACAGCCCCTGCTACAACCATTCCCGTCCAAGTTCAAGCTAATCCTAATAGGTTGAACAAATCTCAATCTTCCCAACAAAATGGCCAGGTATACTATTCATATTTTCTCACATCTGAACATGAGATCCTTTCATTTGACAATATCAATGCTATGTCACTTAGGAGCGGAAGGATCATGGACGTACCTGACCGGGCACAGGAATTGGATCGAGAAGTCTCGGAAGATCAACTAGAGGGTACTTCCGAGAACGAAGGACACCGGAATTCAGCATCAGTGAATATCCCAGCACACGAGAAAGGAAAAGCTTCTATGGAGTTTACAGAGGACCTTGCACCTCTGGTTAGTGCAAATATACCTTTGTCACATTTTCAGCAGCATGATTTTGATTATTATCAGGAGAAAAATGATTGTAATAAGAACTCCCTTTATAATAAAGATGCTCTTATTTATGACTCTGGTTTTCTATTTCCTTTCTCAAATGCTTCCATTCCTTTCCCCCATGCTCTTAAGAAAGTAAAACCAAAGAAAAAACATTCAAGATGACCCAGAAATGGAACGATTTTGTCAAGAAAGCATCACAGTCAAAGTGCCATTTGATCAATATGTGGCTAACAATCCAGCATTTCAAAAATACTTGAAAGTAAAATACACTCCCACCATGCTTGTATGAAGAAACCAAGTCAATTTGTGGAGACTCATATTTTGACAGTGGTAATTACCAAATGTGTCAAAAATCATCATCTACCAAGAAAAAAGAGGGATCTGGGTGCTCATTATGTGGAGAGTCGCATTGGCGGCATTACGTTCGCACGCACACTACTCGATAATGGTTCTTCGTCGATCAATCTTCTCCCCTTAGCCTTATACTACAAATTGGAGTTAGGACCTCTCAGAAAATCCTTATCTCTGCTCCAATTTGCTAATAAATCCACTAAAAGACCTAAGGGAGAAGTAAAGAATGTAATCATCTTGATCGAGGGTACAGAATACAAAGTGGACTTCACTGTCCTTGATATGAAAACTCGAACCATTGGAAAGAATCTCAAATCATTCTTGGAAGACCATTCTTGCGGGCCGCTAAAGCAGTATTCGATTACGATACATGAATGATAAAATTCCGCTCTCCATGCGGAGAAGTGGACTTGGAGATGAAGCAAATAAAGTGGCAAAGTCCAGACTCCGAATCTACCACTGAATACTCAAAGACATCAGAATGCAATTTCATTAGCACTACTGGGCCTTGGGATCAACTTCCGGAAATTCAAAGTGAAAGCCCCTCATCAGAAGAGGAAATAGTGTACTAGACACACAGATACCTATACCCTTGATGACATAGAAATCCTTTCGGATTTGTCAGTCCCATCTTCTTCGGGATAGTCAAGAAATGTCAATGACGAGTCGGACGTGGCTTTGGCCGAATTACCGCACTACTTTTGCGATCCGACTCACCTTTCATCAGAATTGGTAGCAAGCACGTCACAGAGTGATTCACCGCCAATTAACACAGAGCCATATTCAAAAGCCATTCAGCTAGACCTAATTGATGATTCAGACTTGCCGGAACTGAAACCACTTCCTCCTACACTCAAGTATGCATTTCTTACGGGACCCAAAGAAAAATTTCCTATGATCATTAGCTCATCATTAACCAAAGACCAGGAATCTAGATTGCTTGAAGTTCTTGAGCGGAATCGTAAGGCCATTGGTTGGACTGTGTCGGATCTCGTGGGAATCAATCTTGCTCTCTACTCGCACCAAATTTATGTTGAGGATAACACAAGACCTTCTCGTGAATTTCAGAGAAGATTAAATCCCAATCTTCGAGAAGTAGATAAGAAAGAGATAGAGAAATGGTGCAAAGCAAGGTTTATATATCCCATTTCTGACTCCAAGTGGATGGCCTCCCTTCTTGTTGTCCCGAAGAAGTCGGGAATCCAGATGGTCATCAACGAGGAGAGGGTAGAGATCGCGACCCGAGTACCCACGTCGTGGCATGTCTGTATCGATTACAGGCGCCCGAATGCTATGACAAAGAAAGATTACTTTATACTGCCATTTATTGATCAAATCTTGGAGAGACTTGTAGGGAAAGCATTCTTCTGTTTTCTTGATAGGTACTCTGGCTATAATCAAGTACCCATCATGCCTGAGGACCAGGAAAAGACCACATTTACATGTCCTTTTGACACTTACGCATTCAAACGCATGCCACTCAGGCTTTGTAATGCCTCGGACACATTTCAGCAGTGCATGATTGTCGTATTTGCCGAAATGGTTGGCGACTTCCTGGAAGTCTTCATGGATGACTTCTCGATCCATGGTGATTCATTCGATACATGTTTAGCGCACTTGTACCGAGTCCTCAAGAAATGTAGGGAGGTTAATTTGGTACACTCTTGGGAGACTAGTCACTTTATGTTGATAGAGGGTATCATGTTGGGGCACGTCATCTCCAAAAAAGGAATGGAGGTCGACCCTGCCAAGGAGGATGTGTTCAAGAAACTTGAGCCACCAACCAACGTCAAGTCAGTGAGGTCCTTCTTAGGGCATGTTGGATTCTACCGAAGGTTTATCCCTAATTTTTCAAAGATTGCCTGCCCACTGACTGAGCTCTTAGGAAAGGACACCGAGTTTATTGTAAATCACAAGTGTCTAGAGGCCTTCAAGCTCCTAAAAAAGAAAATATGTGAATCATCGATATTACAAGCTCCCGACTGGTCTCTGCCCTTTGAGATCATGACTAATGCATCGGATTTTGTTGTCGGAGATGTGCTTGGATAAAGACGAGATGAGATACCTTATGCGATTCATTATGCGAGCAAAGTATTAGATCCTGCACAGAGAAATTATATGGTAACTGAAAAGGAAATGTTCACGGTAGTTTGGGCCCTTGAAAAATTCAGATCATACATATTGGGCTCCAAGATGACGATTTTTACTAATCACATGGCAATTAGATATCTAATGGAGAAGAAGGATGCAAGGCATGGCTTTTGAGATGGATCCTATTAATCCAGGAATTTAATTTGAAGATCAAGGATAAACTTGGAATAAAGAATGTTGTTGCTGGTCACCTTTCCCGAATTGAGTAAAATTATTATTCTGACACTGGACCAATTAAAGAGACTTTTCCAGACGAGTCAGTTTGCGTTACTGACTCAGTCCCATGGTACTCCAACATAGTGAACTATCTTGTCTCCAAGAAAGTTCCCTTAGGTTGGACCAAGAGAATGATTGATCGATTGAAGTCGGATTCAAGAAAATACAATTGGGACGATCCTTTCCTTTTCTATGAAGAACCGGATTGCGTCTGGCGAAGATGTATTCCTCATGAGGAATACCAGATTGTCCTCACACACTGTCATTCACTTGAGGTTGGAGGATACCATTCGGGAAAGAGAATCGCGCACAAGGTACTCTAATGTGGATTTTACTGGCAGACCTTGTTTCGAGATGCTAATGATTTTGTACGGTCATGCCTGATTTGTCAATGAATGGGAGGTACCGTTGGTTGTAGAGATGAAATGCACATGCAACCAATGATTTTCTGTGATGTTTTGGATGCATGGGGGATTGATTTTATGGGTCATTTTCCCAATAGCCATGGATTTGAGTGCATCTTGTTAGAGGTTGATTATTTATCAAGATAAGTAGTGGTTATTCCAACCCGAACTGCAGATAGCAAAATTGTCTGTAAGTTTATCAAGGATAATATTATTGCAAGGTTCAGGGTACCAAAAGTCTTAATTTCGAATGGGGATAGCCACTTTGTGAATAAGGAAATAAGATCTTTGGCTAAGGAATATAAATTTGAGCATTGAATAGCCAACCCATATCACCCACAATCTAATGGCATGGTAGAGGTTTCTAATAGAGAGGTGAAGGGTATTCTTCAGAAGTTGGTTCGTCCAGATAGGAAGAACTGGTCTAAATTGTTGGACCAAGTTCTGTGGGCCTATAGGACAGCCTACAAAACTCCACTCGGTACTATACCTTTAAGGATGATCTATGGCAAGCCATGTCATTTACCTGCGGAGCTAATTTACAAATCAGAATGGGCGATCAAAAAGCTGAATTGGAGTTGTTACCTTGGGAAATTATGTCGGGACTTAAAACTGAATGAGATAATTGAAATCCGAAACCGGGCATATGACAACAATGTGATCTATAAGGACAAGGTCAAGAGATGGCATGATAGATACATTAGATATAAAACCTTTGTCCCGGAGCAGAAAGTGTGGTTGTTCAATGCTCGGTTGAAGATTTTTCACGGGAAACTCAAACCAAAATGGATGGGTCCCTACATTGTCATCGATGTGCATACCAATGGAAGTGTTGATATTGTCGAACTCAAAGATGATGCACAACCTTTCTCGGTGAATGGGCAATTGCTGAAGCCGTATATAGAATCATCCAAAGAGCAGACAAGTCAAGTTGAGGTCATCTACTTCATGCAGAGAGAGCACATTGGAGACTCATCAACTCACCCTCCCTCCCGACCCCATCGGTCTCCTTGTACATCTTCTTCCTCTACTTAGACCAAGGCCTAAGTATAGGGGGGACCGATGCCATCTGTACATATCACTCTCCCCATCTCATGATCATTCCATTTCCACCCTTCTTCTGTACTTAGGCTGACCAGAGCCTAAGTATAGGGGGAACCACTACCCATCTGTATATACTACCCTCATTCACATATCCTGACCACCTCACCTTCGCTCTTATTCTATACTTAGTTTGTTTACAATCTAAGTACAAGGGGGCAGACCAATCTATCTTTTTCTTTTTCTTTTTCTTTTTCACTCTCTTACGCTTAGCCCGAGCTATGTCTTCTTTACGCTTCTTGTGCTCTGAGGACACATCACTCGCTAAGTATAGGGGGGTCTGTATATATACTGTGTATATATTTTACTCATATCTCGTATTTTTGCGTAAGTCTATATGTATTTCCGGGGTGGGTAATTAACTTGAAAAAAAAAGAGTTTTGCTACTAACACTGACTGTGTCCAACCCAAATTTTTTGAAAAAAATAGCTTCTTATTTGCATTAAAAAAACTTGTCAAAAAATCACAACATTTGCAAATATATATATAATCACAAAATCACACAAAAAATATGTCTGCATATCACACACCTGCACTTCATCCAGTATTTCATTCATTTGCATCTATGAAAAGTCTTTGGCTTCTGAACCGTGTTATGAGCAGAAACCGAGAGGATCTGGACTTGACCTTAATACACCTAATTTTCAGAGGAACTTCACCGAGAAATAAGATTTTAGAAACTTTAGATCCATGACTTAATTCTTTGAGTTCCACATGACAATGTGCAGCGTTTGACTCTTAGTGTCTAACCTGGTCTCTTCATTCTGAGTACAATTCTGGAATAAGGAATTAATTTGTACTCTCGCACTATGCACTTATCTCAACTCAGACGGGGTGTTGGAAGACTGTGTGAGTTTCTTTTCTGGTAGTGTGGAAATCTAAAGATCGGAGTACAGGTTGAAATAAAGCTTCGGAAAAGGGATGGACGACTGAGCACAATTTTTTCTAAGACCTCAAAACATGTACGACAAAAAGATTCTATATCCGTAGGGACACAATAAGATCCAAGCAGAACCACCAAAAATCCAAATACAAAGAAGCCACTACCAAATAAATATCTGACCAAAAAGGTCCAAGCTTCAAGAAAACCTGCAGACCTTGGTGGAGACTCGGCTACACTGGCCAGCTTCACAAGGAGAGGTGACTACACTGTCCACCCCCTGGTTCTTTTTTTCCTTCTTCTAACTTCTCCCCCATTTCGATTGTGAACACAACGCGACAAACCTTAGAATGAAATACCTGACTCCCTGAGGACAAGTTACTGGAGAGGAGGTTTGCATGGTAGTCCGACATTCTGGATGGGAAGAGCTAAAACCTTTCACACACATGAGTCGATTGTTCAATGTTCATAGGGTATGCTATGGGAAGAGAATTATCTAAGATGACTTTTGAGCCGAAACTGTGACAATGATGTGTAGAACTTGAAGGTTGTTGATTTAAAGTTCTAAGTCTCACAGAAGTTCCGCAAACTAATAATCCAAAGGTCGAGTCTAGTTTCATTTTCACCTTCAGCTCATGATCTTGGTATGGAACCCAATCTCATTTCACCTCATGGCATTTCTTTTGATGCTTAGGGACGAGCATGGTTTAAGTATAAGAGGATGATGAATCTCACTTTTATCACTCTAAAACTAATTAATTAAGCTCTAATCCCTAAAAAACATTGTCATTTCTTCATTTATTCTGCATAATTAGCATTCATGCATGTTTTGCTAAGAACTGTATTTTATCACCTATTTTCGCACAAAACAAGAAGCCAAAAATCCCAGCCAAAATTGGCATGTAAATAGCCTAACTTCCCTGATTTTTAACTAATTCATGCGAACTCCAATTGACCCAAAACCTTCACTATGTACATATCACTAACAAGAATAAATGAAAAATACGAAAAAAAATCACTAACCCAAATAAGTGGACCAAAACCCAAACCCTAGTTTAGGATTTCCGAATTAAAGCCTCAATATCTTCCCATCCAGTGTCCATTTTGATCCTACTCACTTTTGAACTAATGTACATTCAAATACCTTCAAAACAAGACCAAGTTCAAGTGAATCGGAGCTCATATGTGAAAGTTGGGTTTTGAACCTCTTTTGTACATTGCGTATTTTAGCGGTTTTTGACCTGTTATTTTATGTACATAATTAATCCATTTTATTTTGTTTTCTTTGATGAAAGTTTTATTAAAATAGGTAAAAATCCAAATCCAAACTGAGCTTGAAATCAAAGAAACTAATTGAGTCAGAGTCTTCACTAACTGTCTGTACGAAAATTGTCTTTTTCGTCTTTTATTTTATTTCTTCTTTTCTTATTCAATAAAAATCCAAAAAATAGATTAATGTGTAAATATTTATCTTTGATTTTTTTCATATTTTTCTGGATTTTTATCTGATTTAAAAATAAAAAAAATTATAAAATCCAAAAATCAAGGCATTCTATGTACATGGGATACCCCAAAAATATCACTTTGTGCAATTGATCGATTTTGGTTTTGATGTGTTCATGAAAGTTGTAGATCTCATCGAGACGAGCAACGTTCGTGAAGAAACCTTTTCAATCCGAGGTCGTTTGCTATTTATTTCGAATTTTTATTGGTATTTATTTTCCTATTTTTGTGGGGTTGACACGTGGCATCTCTTGGAGTCGCCATGTGTCACCCATTTTTTGATTTATTTTATTTCATTTTTATAAAAAAAAAACTAAATTAGAGGAGCGCACATGCGTAGCACGTACCGCCTAAGCACGTGCACAGCACGTGCTCCTCGCACCCCCATCCAACCGCCACGTGTGCCCATCTGAGCCGTCCAATCTCGGCCGATCGGACGGCCCCTGGACCGTCTCCTTCCTCCGTGCACTTTCCCAATTCTGCACCCCAATCTCCACCGCGTCTCCTTCCCTCTTCATCTCCTCCGTCGAATCCCATCCGATCCCACGAATTTCGTCAATCGTATAATCACAATCAGATCGATCTTGTATCCTCGTCGCATCTCCAATCCCCAATCGAATCCCTGATCTCCCGACCTACTGCCATCTCCGGCCAGCCCCTCGGCCCTATTTAAATTCCACCGCCACGATCATCCCCTTCATCTGTCGTCCAACATCACAGGTCCTCTTCCCGGTGGTGACAGCCCAGTGTGCTTCCCTCACGGCGAGATCCGAGGGCTCGTCCCTCGTCGCAGCGATGCCCCGCGGCTGCCTTGCTCCGGCATCACGTCGTAGAGCCTTCCCTCCTCATGTAACCTCTCTGATCACCCTCTCCGCTAGATCGCATCACCCGTATCCCTCGATATCTCCTCCGACCACTTCGTTCCGCCTCTTAACCTTCGCCTCGTTCATTCTCTTCGTCCCGCACCCACATCGGCGCTCAGCTCCTCCGCCTTCTTCAACAATCTTCGACCTCGTCCTCCGTCGGTTGCCATCAGGAGCAAGCACATCCTCGCTCCGGCCTTCCTCACTGTCGAGTCCACTTCAGCCAACCACTTGCTCCGCCTCTAGCCAACTGTGACCAGGAGCCACCGCCCGGACCTCACGCTGACGTTTATCCACGATTGACCCCCTTCATCGCCAACGACGCTTCCTCGGCTCCTCCGCTCCTTCATCGCCACCAGTAGCTTCAACGATCTCATGCCTCCGTCCCACCGTCCCCTTAGCCATGTGTCGGCCGGAGGACGGTCATCGTTGCCCAGCCGCTTCACCAACATCCACCTGCCGGAGCCACCTTAGGGAAGCTGAACATCCTCCCGCCGCTCACTTCTCCATCATGCCAGCCGGGCACGAAGCTCGAGACCCCCGCGCATGTGCCCCTCACATGCGTTGGGAGAACTTTGCATCGCAACCCTTGGGAATTCTGTGATCTACAAGCTACCCCAGGGTCACGTGTTGTACCGTGACCACTGGGAAAATTGCAAAGAAGCCCTCAACGTTTCTCCTATTTGCGTAGAAGTTTAGCTCAAGGGTCACGTGCATGACACGTGACCACTTGGCATTTTTGCAGAAGACCCCTTGGGGGTTTAGGTAATTACACATTTTCATCCCTACTCTGCATTTTTATATTTATTTAAATATTGTAATTGCATTTATATCCATGTGTTCCCCTTCCATTGTGGACCTCTATGTTGCTTATTTTTATCATTCAAAATAGCATGATGTTCGTCAATTAACTCTCTACATCTTGGCATAGGTTGGACATTTTTGTGATCAGTGGTTATTTATTAATTAATTTTTTATGGAAAATTACCTATTTTGCCCATGTGTGCTTTAATATTCACAAGTAATTAACTGTTGCTCTAAAAATTGCCAAAAATTCAGAGATTGTAAATTCAGTTGTATGTTAGATGTGCACAAAAAGAATTGCATTTGCATGGATGGTTTGCCTTGTAAAAATCATTTTGCGTATTTCGATATTTAATTTTTAATAGGTATTAAATCTTGTATTTTTGAGGTTTAGGATTTTTATGAGATCCATCACTAGTGATAGATTTTGGATAATTTTATACCTTGAAAGTAATTAGGTTTAATATTTATTATAATTAAATATTAAAATTCACTGTGTTTGCATTCAAAAATTCATAAAAAAATTCATCTTGCATCCAAAAATTCCAAAAAAATACAATACATCCATTTCATCGCAACTGTCATCTTGGTCAAGTTTCACATTTTTCGGACATCGTTTGATTGCTAATCATTTTCTAGTCTTTTAAATTAGCCTACTTTGCATTCTGCATCTCAAATTGCATTAAAAATTACAAAAAAAGATCACCTCAAAAACTGTGCACGAACTTTGATAGACAAAATTCTAGGTTGTTCCTTTGCCTCCTTGTGTTCGACCTTGGGACTTGCCCAAGCAAAATAAACATAAAACCGCATTGATTAAAATTGACTAAATTAATTGTGGTTATTTCCTGACCGATTCCGATTGCTCTCCTGCAACGAAACGATACATTCATAATTAAGCGAACGCTAATCCATGACAGACTTTTAAGCAAGGCATTTTCACGAACCGGCAATTACTCATATGCCCTTGTATGCACACCAGTGCGCCGGTGTATATACCTTGATTATATCATCAATATATCAGTCTGCCAAATGTATGTACTCAAATATATAGTAATACATTAGTATCTGGTCAGAGGATGTATGCCTATATCGTGACAACATACGGCATAGGACTTGGTCATCTCAATCTCATTAAGTCAACTCTTTGACCTAACTTATTTAACACCTTCGAATCTCTATTCCTATGCAGAGGACCTGCATCAAGAGGTCAGTTAGATATCAACCCGTTAGAGAAAGGATAGCCATCTCCTACTCAGGTTGGATATCCTCTCTTAATAATCACTTGACGATGCTCGGCAAGTCCTCAATCTACCTCTTTAGATATCATCTAATCACCAACCTCTATGATTCAACATTTGAATCAACAACTGTATGATTATTAAGATGGACATGGTACATAACTCTATTTGTACTAAGGGGCCTATTATGCAAATTAGTTATTCTTCATTTCAGATCAGGGAATGATATTTGTGATAACATTTATGCATAATGGCTCATCGTGGGCTTGCATGTCCAACAAGATGTAGGGTGGAGGTGAAGACAGTGGAGGAAGGTGGAGGTGGAGCTGGCAGGACGTCGTCAAGGCATAAGTGAAGGTGGAGGCGAACCCTCATGGCGAAAGTAGAGGTGGAGTCGGTGAGGGTACTGTTGAGACGGAGATGGAGGCGATGCAGTTCAACAATTGGTTTTCCCACCCGAAGGTGGAGGCGAAGCCAGTGAATGAGGATGGAAGGTGGCTGGATCGAAACCATGCAGCCTTCAAGAGGCTTAAGTGGACAATCCAGGGATCTCAAGTGCTCGCCAGAGGTCGAGAAATTGGGGCCCAATGCTGGGATAGCGAGGGAGATGAGGTTCAACGTTGCTTTAGTTGAGTTAGATTTGAGTATTTAGTTCTCAAGACCTAACTCTAGGGAAGTACCAAAAATATGAATGATCATACCCCAAAATATTCTTAGACTATTTCTTAATTTCTTGCAAAATAATGATAATTATTATATATATATATATCATCGTCTCCTCTCACTTCCCTCTCTACATTGGGATTTAGAAAAGTGGTCTCCCCATTAATCATTTGGATTTCTCTCCAAGGCCTCAAAAACTTGCAACAACCTTAATTTCCTATATATGGATAACATATCATGAAGGGTTTTTAAAAGTTATGTTCCTCTTAGATTCTGAAATATTAACTTTGTCTATCTCTTCTTTTGAAATATCAATTGTGTTTCTACCTTCTTGCACCACTATCACGTGTGCCTTATGTTAGTTTTACCATTGATGAGATACAGCGAACCATGGTTTGAACCAACCAAACCTAGTTAAGTAAGTTTTTCTTATGATTACGTCCATGCAATTTTACACTTGTATCCGATGAGATGGTGATCTTCCATCAAAGGAACCTCCTTCCCCTTTTACCTAGCAGCATCGCTTCATGATAACATGTGAGCGTTGCCACTTTGATCGAGGTGAAGGTGGAGGAGGAGGTTGGACGAGCTGGAGCGGGGATGAATATGATGGGAGGTGGGGTTAGTAATGGGAATAAGAGGTTGGCCGAGCTGGGAGAGGGGATGGAGTGGTCATCTAGAGGGGGATGGGGTTAGGAAATCATGCATGAGGCGAGGATGGGGAAGTCGATCGGAGGGTGGGGGTGTGGAGGTTGTGCGAGGGAGGGTGGGGGCAGAGAAGTCATGTAGAAGATGCTGGAAGGTTGGGCAGAGGGTGCTAAGGGTGGGGATGGAGAGGTCGGGCGGAGGTGATTCCGATGGTGGCAGGGTTTGGGAGTGGTGGGAAGGGGTGGTGATCTTCTATGATCCTAATTTCCTAGAGTTGTAATGTCACAAAAGCGAAGAGGAATTTCTTTAGAGACTTCAAAGGTTAGACTAATAGCGTCCACATCTTGAGCATTGCAAGAACCTAAATAACCTATCAAGCACTAAGCCAGAGGAGCTCGAGATTCGTCGACTGTCAGACACTCTCAGGCGAGTCAAGCCCTTCTCTCATGCATCTTCTTCTTCCTCATTTGCTACCAAATGAAAGACCACACCTCTGATTCCTGTATAAAGGAGCCACATGGGGCCATGTTGTAGGTGGTCATGATGAGACCGTAATGATTCCCTCGAGGGATGGTGAATATTGGTAGCGGGTTCCAACAACACATGACTACAAAAGGTGGTTCGAGGCGAGGGTGGAGGTCGGATGAGCTGGAGCAGGGAGGGAGAAGTTGGGAGGTGGGGCTAGGAAGAGGAAGTTAAAAGAGGAGGGTTATTAATATCACTTTGCCTCCCCCCCCCTTTCCTTTTTGCATTTATGCATGTATCCATACTTTTAACATCAGTTAACATGGGAATAGATGACAATTAATTCGAGGGCATAATTATTATTTCCATAAGAAGGTATGGACACGACTGATAATCAAAAAAAGTAGTGGAGCGATCATAAATTCTAGATCTGATACAACAATCTCAATCTAATTCTAATTGATATGGCTCGGAATCTCCCAAGTTAGTTGAGAACAGGTTGAATCAACCTTGTCGATCCCAATCTCCGAAACTATCTTCAAGTCAAAAATGCCCGAGGGTGTCTATTACTTTTGTTTTGACTTGGGCAGACATTTTCTATAGGGGGCGAATCCTCTGTTGTTACAGCACCTGATGTAATGCATGGGAGCCGCACGATGCGGATTGAGAGCAGAGCAGGGATGGCTGGTGTGCATCCTGATATGCATTGAGCAACTTCCCTTGTGTTACAACGGGTGTTGTAACAACAGAGGATCCGTTATGTTTTCTATAACCTCACTTTTGAATTAGTTCCGCTACACTACTACACTCAAATTCCCACTTCTGCTTCACATTTTCATTTATGAGTGATGCAATTAAACCTCAATGGTACGTGAAAATAAGCCCATCAATCGCCTCAGAATGTTGTAAAACATGACATTTAATAATAGTATTCCACAATGTAATGATACCTTTTATATCCGTCGAGGGCTGTCAACCATCTGTGTGCTTAATCGAACAATTTGTGTTTAGAAGCATATAGGTTGATGTATCTCAATTTCAAGTTCATGCAAAAAAAGAGAAGATCATCCGCATATATGAGGTGAGTTGGGGCAGTGGTGCGCCCTCTACCCAAGGGCCTAAGATGGCCAACAGTTGTTGCCCTATCCACCAAACACGAGAGGGACTCCATTCCCAGAGAGAAAAGAAGAGGGTTGAGCGGGTCACCTTGCCTCAGCCCGCGCATTCCTTTGAAAAGACCGTGTGGTGAGCCATTCACCATTACCGAGAAGGAAGCAGTGGTAATGCAACATTCTATCCATTTGATCCACTTATTACAGAATCCCAAGGCTCTCAACGAATAAAAAATGAACGAGTGTTCAATGGAGTCAAACGCCTTGGAAAGGTCCATCTTGAGGCAAGCCTTGTTGATGCTCGACTGTCGGTCAAATCCACACATAAGTTCATGAGCTAGGTGAATGTTGTCACTGATGGAGCGCCCCTAATGAATGTCGATTTGTTCAGCGAAATAAGTTGTGGTAGGACCATCCCGAGCCTAGTTGCCAACAATTTTGCAAATATTTTGTAGATCACGTTGCAACAAGAGATTGTGTGGAAATCACCAATCCATTTGGTGACTGCGCCTTCGGAACCAGAATCAGGAATGTGTGGTTAACTTGTCGCACCATTCCACCACTACATTGAAGGAACGTAATCGCAGAGCAAATATCCCCTTTAATAGTGGCCCAGTGTCTCTTGAAGAAGTCCCCATTGAACCCGTCAGGCCCGGGCGTCTTAGTGGAAGGGATAGAGCGGAGCGCGGCCCAAATTTCATCCTCAGCGAACGGCCTAGTGAGCCATAACCTGGCATGGGCAGAAAGCACCCTCTTAGGCGATGGTGGTGCATCCAAGCAAGGATGGGGCATCTCCGATCCAAGCAAGGCAGTGTAGTGGTCTACGGCCACCAAAGAGACCTCAACAGGTCTATCTATTGTCCTTCCTTATGCATCGAGGAGGGATTGAATGTGGTTCCTGGAAGCCCTCGCTTTTGAAGAGAGGTGGAAGAAATTGGTGTTATGATCGCCAAGATTTAACCGATTAATCCGACTCTTTTGCTTCCATGCCCATTCAAGGTTCGCATCCAGTTCGTCGAGGTGGTTTTTTTACCTCCGTCTCGAGCTGCGCAAGTAAGGGATCCATAGGGTCTATCACCATGGCCTCATTGATGCAATCCATGAAATTCCCAGCCAGTTGAACATCTGTAAAAACATTAGCCTCCTTAGAGGCCCACTCCTTCAGAGCAGTCCTGATGTTACGCAACTTACGAGCAAGGCATAACAATGGGTTCCCGTAAATTGGTATTGCCCAACCCCTTTCAACAACATCCTGGTAACCTGGCCTTGCTGCCCAGTAATCAAAACACCTGAAAGGTTGGGACGTTTAACATCATGTGAGAGTTCCACGCTGAGCAAGTGGTGGTCGCTCGAGTGTAGGGGGGACTAGGTCAGCTTAGCCTTGGGGAAGATGGTTATCCATGATGAATTAACCAAGGCACGATCGAGTCGAGCCACGATTCTTGTTGGATCAATAGAGGAATTAGACCAGGACCATGCATTACCAACCGACTCCATGTCAGAGAAGCTGCATTCGTCAATGCATCAGTTGAATTCTTCCATCGGTTTGCGGGGGGAGCGCGCCCACCCCTCTTTTCCAACGCAAAATGTACGCTATTGAAATTGCCAAGCACCAACCATGGGACTGCATTGTTGGTGTAGTTACGTGATAGTTGATCCCAGAGCTCCGTACAAAACGTTGGCCAGTTCTTGCCATAGACAACCGAGATATTGAAAGTAAAACCTCCATGGTTGGAGCACGACAAGTTGATCACTTGTGGGGTGATACCCATCGGAATGCAGGTCTAGCAGTTGGAGTTCTAGAGAAGATATATTCTTCCCATTGGGCTGTTGTTATGAATGGAGGACCATCCATTTGGGAGAAACTTTGCAAAATTTTCCTAATTTTCTGGTCAGATCTTGGTTTCCACCAGACCAATTATTTCTGCTTCCCTTGTTTGTAGATCTCCTAACAACTTTATGAGCTTTCGGGGCTTGTTGAGCCCCCTGGTGTTGCATACTGCAACTAGCATTAGGTTTCTTGCAGGAGGGGTGCATGAGGCACGTAGTTCCTCTAGGTGCCCTTGGGCCCCTTTTTATGGGTAGCGGTGGTCCAAGCCAGATTTTCTACCGTGATTATGTCAGGGATAGAGCTGTCAAGTTGCGCAGAGTTCACGGGTTACTAGGGCAGAGCAGAGCCGTCTAATGCTTCTACAGATGGGTTGTTTAGTCTGAGACGAGGTCCCCATTGCCCCTTATGGGACAGCCCGGTGGTTTCTATTGGATGCAAGCTTCCGTTGTAGAAGACCCCTAGGTCCAAAGGGGAAGGAGGGGATTGGCTTACCCAAGGAGGAGACGCGCTTCTAGATCCTAGGTTGTGAGCAGTCCAGGCACTCCACGGTGGAGGGGCTAGAGCCAAGCTGGGGGTTGTAGCCTGTGGATGGTCCTTCATCGATGCATTGCACTGGTTCCATAAGCCCCGAGGAGCCATGGGTTGGAGCCAAGACGGAGGGTTGGTGGAGACGAGTCGTTGAAGGTTCCATATCCCTGGTTAATGAAGGAGCCCCCATATCAGGGCGGGAGTCAGCATCCGAGCTTATGGGGCCACAAGCCCAAGAGGTATCTGGGTCATTTAGGGCAGAGGGGCAATTATTAGGGAAGTGTCCGAAGGATGCACAACCGCCACAACGAGGGGGGTCCACTCTAATTCCACCTCTATCATCTATCGTTGCCCGGAGAAGAAGAGGAGGGGGATGGCCTTTGGCATAATCTTGGATGCATGGATGGAGATACAGTACCTAGCATAACCATCATTTTGGCCCGAAGCCGTAGGAGCGTCCATGAAGAGAGGCGTACCCAGAAGGCTAGCGAGCTTATTAAGGGTCCTCACCGAGGAGTGGCCCAAGCTTAAGCCATGGAAGCACATCCAGAGCGGGATTTCCATTAGGAGGTCGCATTCTAGGCACAAACCCGCCTCCCACCGCCTGATAACCATAAAACGTCCCTAGAAGAGCTAGGGACCCTCAGCAAGAATGTGTTGGCACTCCGCTTCAGAAGAGAGCTGTAAGTAGTAGAATACGTTGGGGCGAGGGAACAACTTGTACTCCCCCTTAGGCTTACAAAACTTCTCAACAAACGCAGCAAGCATCTTCCTGTAGGGTCTCTTTAAGATGAGGGTATTCTCCCACATCTTATCTAGCAAAGCGACAACCTCCTCGATAACGAAGGCTACCTCCTCGTCGTTTAAGACGGTATGTAGGGCGTAGGCCATTCTTCGCGACGGGGATGCATTGGTTGTGGGTGCCCCACAGATCTCGTACTAGGAAGGCTTTGGGGGAAACGAGGACAAAAGGGGTGGAGGGTTGGGGGCTGGAAGCCAGGAAGCTTTGGGGGAAACGAGGACAAAAGGAGTGGAGGGTTGATGACTAAAGGGGTGGGCGTAGGCCATTCTTGTTTGAGAGCTAGAAGACAAAGGTCCTCTCACTCAATGGCCAGATCCAACTTCTGACCTCTGTCACCCTGGGTGTCAACCTTTACTGGCTCGCAGGCACTCTTATTCCCCTTTGCATCGCGCAGTCGATTGATAAACTTTGCACGGACTTTCTTTGGGGACGTTCAAGGCACGATGTCGCTTGGGGGACTGTTTGCCTCCCCAAGCTGGAAGGAGGCCTTGGACTGCGGGATCTCGCCTCACTCTGTGTAGCAATGGTGGCCTCCTGGACGTGGAGTTTGATATGCTCTGACACTTCCATTTGGGCAATTTACATGCGAGTATGCGACAAAAATACATGCATACTCGTGCATTCTGAGAGCTCCAATATTCAAGTTCGGATACAAGAATTTGGATGGTTATCCTTAGGAATAGGTAGGCCCTCCGTATGGCAATCAGCAGAGAGGTGCTACCTTACAGGTGGACCCACTCCCCCAGGGGCTTCTCCTTCTCGGACGCCTACGATCTCTTGCGCCCTCGGGCCGAACCGCAGCCTTGGGCCAACACTGTTTGGGTGAAAGGAACACCGCCAAAATTCTCTTGCACGTTTTACAGGCAGCACTGCAACGCCTTCCCATCACAGATAGACTCGCATCCTGGGGAGTTTGCGAGCCTACTACATGCTACCTCTACTCTAACAACTCAGAAAACCATGCCCACATGTTCTTCAGCTGCCACCTGGCACTGGAGCTTGTGCTTCCTTCGGCTTGCCTATGTGTCCGGCCCTTCCGTTGCTGGACACAATCTCCTGGATATCAATAATTCCGGACCCAGTTTACTGCAACAGCCTAGGCTCGCTCCTAGCAATGGTGGTGTGTTTCATTTGGAATGAAAGGAACAATAGATGGACAATGAGATGCTCCAGCCAACTCGAAGATATCCTGCACAATATTCTCATTAATGCAAGGGTATTATGGTTGCGGGAATAGAATATCCTGAGTTTTTGTGACCCTTGGGATACATTTGATCCATCCCCACCCAATGCTGACATTGGTCTTTTGAGTTATTTTTTGGAACTTATGAGGCTAATTGAGCCTTCTGTATACCTTTTGGTTTTTGAAATATACTGTTTACTTACCAAAAAATTATCAAGTTCATGCTTTTGAGACATAAGATAAGACATATCGCATTACAATTATGCTCGACAATTATGATTTAAATCCATTTCATAAGTAAGTGCATTAAAGACACAAGAGTTTCCTCATCGGGAGATTTAAGCTTCTATAATCAAAGCTTAGTCATGGGTCCTCCAACATTAATGTTCACCTCGTAGGTGCCAGGATCATTTTTAGACAGTATTTTCCTTATTTATAATCTGTTTAATTATTGTTGCAGGCGATACAAAATAAGTCTACAGTGACATCCTTTTGAAATCCGTCACTATGTATACCACAAGTTGATAAATAATAACGACAATATTATTCATTGAGGAACTAATTTTTATATTCGAAATTAACGATGAGTATCATATCCATTATTATAACATTAACGATTGTGCTTAGAATAATGCTAGTTTGTGCCATTTAGTAAAGTTCTAGTTAATCTTAGCTAATTTTTAGTTCAAAATTTAGCAAAATTAATTATAGTTTTGAAAAATAGCAACGGATAAGCATTCCTATATGCATCTTCGATAATAGTATAACAATGAATATAACATTCATCACTAATTTCAAGTATAAAAAATAATTTCACAATGATATTATCGCATTTATATATTAAACAACAGACAACATAGTAATCACTTTTTAAGAAAGCATTACTATAGACCCAATTTATTGTAGCCGACCTAAATGATTAAATACAGATACATGCACAAACATATGTTGTTATGTCCTTATTTATAATTAAATATGAACACATTTTGAATATTGAGTCGGCTTACAAAAAATAGATAAAGATATAAAGCAAATATGACTCAGGTACAGATAGTAGCGGAAACACTTTATAGATTAGCTTAAATATTTATGCATTGGATGATTTCAACGATGACAAAGCATTTTTCCACATTAAGTAGGGTCAGCTACATTGATTATTCGCCTCCATTCATATCTATCTTAGGTCATTTTTAAGCTTAGATCTAATTAACTAAGATCCATTTGGATAGTTTCATTCCAACACTTATTGGACATTCCTGGCCTTCTCTTAGCCGACTCAAGATCCCAAATCTCGCGTTGAATGATTTACATTAATATAAATATACTAAATATTTTTATTTCCCTATCAAACACAATGAAAGGATATTAAAATTATGCTATATAGTCAAAAAAATAAATCTACAGATATATTAGTATATAAAAAAATAATTTTTTGATGAAAAAGAGGGTGAGCTCCCAATATTGGAGTCACTGCGAGAACATTATATTAAATCAAAGAAGGGGAATAACAGAATACAGTACTTGGACTCCCAAAAACTCGTTAGAGCCTTACAATGAGACACAACATTTTCTGAGTAAAATATCTGATTTTTTTTTAAAAAGGTCATTTCTTGCTATCCGGATTGCCTAGAGCTGAAAGATATGGAATTATCCTCAAGCGCATCACAGAAGCGTGTGTATCATATCGTATACGATGAAGAGCGACTAGTCGCACTAGTTGCTCGGTGCAACGGAATTTAAATTTTTTTCTACGATGAAACCACATGATCCAAGAACATTTCTCGGATCATTTCATCTAACCACATACAAGATATAGGAATACCTCTTTGAGCGTAGTTGCGATCGAGCCTCTAAGAGAAGAGACCTCCTGTCTCAAGTCCGATCCGACGGAGGAGATACTTGCGAGCGCGGGGATGAATCGCGTGCTTCTCACAATATTAGTTGTTGATCCAAGCGATGGATCTCCTGATCTCGTCTCACGAGATCGAACACCTTCTTCACGAGCGCCATGCACCAAAGAAGACGGAGATCCAAGAGTCATCGAAGCGGGCATGACGACGAAGATGATCTTCTCCTTATGAGAGTGGACAACCACCCAAAGAGAGAAGAGATGGAGTATGCGTGAGAATGAGAGGAAGAGAGAGAGACTTCATCGAGATTCCGTGTGTAACTCGAAGAGCAAGGCATGCCTCTTCTTATATAGGGTTTTGGGAGTCCATGGATCCCAATCCATGGAGAACACACAATCAATGGATGAGATTGATTTGTGTTTCTTTCAATGGCTAAGATGTTGTTGTAAAATCACAACATTAAGTGGTTTAATTTAAATTAACTTATATTGATAAATAAATATAATTAATCTCAAATTAAATCACATTTGACTAGAGATAGGATAATGAGAAGACCAACATCCATCCCTAAAATAGAGGGGACGGTTACTCCTCTCCACATGGAGAGTTGTAATCGTCCACTCCTCTTGGGTGGAATGGGTCTATCTCCCCAAAATATCATGAGATCTCATTATCTCATGATATCTCCTATGAATCTTGTCGAAAATAATTTCCCACAAAAATAATTCCGAATTATCTTGTGGAAAATATCAACCAAGTCAATGAAATTATGTGAATCTCATTCACAACCCAAAACTAAATGTAATTATATTTTCAATTAATCATTCAATGTGAATCCAATTTACATTAACAATTAATCAACAAATATAAATCACATAAGTCTCTCTCTAATATATATTATAAATCATATTTATAATATACATGGATAATTGGATAGTATTATCCACATTATCCATATCCACATTAATTAAATCACATTTAATTACATTGGATAATCATTCTCATGCATTCAGAAAATGTGAATCAAATTCACATTATTCATGATAATTAAATCACATTTAATTATCCATTCCTCAATGCTAAGATATAATTCAATTGTGGAATTATTCTTTAACTCTTTCAAGAATAATGCGCTTTCTCCGCAGATATTTGGAGATAAGGACAGGGTGATTGTATTGTTCCACGCATAGTGACTTGGATATTGATCATATCTCAAATCTAGATCTCATGGACCTCTCAAAGATGCTTGATTTAATCAAAGCCGCAAATCTAATCTTCTCATTGCATCTGAATCTCATTCAGATCAATGTCCAACACTTGGACCAAGATCAGATTACTTCTCTACTAAGAGGAGTCACTAAAATCCAGACCTGTTTCATCACTCCCTCGGAATGGAACCCTCAGGTATTCCTAATACCTATACATCCTGCATACTGGAAGACATGTGATCAACCCAAAGATATAGATCAATTTTACACTGTCATCTTCAGGGTTTCATCATCAAGTTTCTTAATCTTGGTCATTGGGATTTGGTATCGATCACATGCTTTCTAAAAGCACATATCATACCTTCAAATTCTTGTCATGCTTCTAAAGCACGGCGACCATGCATGGAATTTGATTGGTCCCAATACCTCATGAGTGAGCTCATGTCTTCCGGTTCAGAATTGAACATGTATGATCCCTTTGAGAAATCATATCACCCATATGCCCTTACATGCACACCAGCTCGCCAGTGTATAGACCTTGGTTAGGTCATCAACCTATTGGTCTTTCAAATGTACATACTCAGACATATAGCAACACATCTATCTCTGGTCAGAGGGTGCGTGCCTATATCATGACAGCATTCGACATAGGACTTTGGTTATCTCGATCTCGTTAAGTCGATCCTTTGACTTAACTAATCTGACACCTCCGAATCTCTATTCCTATGCAGAGGACCTGCATCAAGAGGTCAGTCAAATGTCAGCCTATATGAGAAAGGATTGCCATCTCCTGCTCAGGTTGGAGATTATCTCTTAATAATAATTTGATGGTGTTTGATGAGTCCTCAATCTAACTCTTTAGATATTCATCCAAACACCAGCCTCTATGATTCGATCACTTGTATCATTATTAAGATGGTCATGGTACATAACCCTAGTTGTACTAAGGGACCTATTATGCAAATTAGTTATTCTTCATTTCAGATTAGGGAATGATATTTGCAATAATATTTATTGCATAATGGCTCATCGTGGGTTCACATGTACAACAATCTTCCACTAGCCTAAAGAACCATTAATGGGCTAATCTTTAAACCCATACTCATGTGACAATCATAGGCTATCTAGAAAAATAGCTAGGTAAGCTAATCAGTCACTCTGTTCCCAAAAGACTATGCCAAGTCCTTTTACGACACTTGCATATCTTCTAGTAACAGTGTTCACATCCAATGCGAATGTTGCATCTTATGCAACCAATACTCAATCATATCAGTCATAGTGTCATTGACACTACACCTCAATAATTATTATAACTAGTATATGATTTCTATTATCCTTATCAGAATACCCTTATTCCTGGAGATCTCTATCTCCTAAGGTATTCGTAGTTAAGACCTTTTATATCTTCATCTATAAAGTCTTAATTTCTTGAAGATAACACTTAGAGATCACTATCTCTAAAGTCTTGTCATCTTTGAAGATATTATTATTACTGCAATCAAGTGTTTTTATCTCCATAGTAGGATTAGTAACAATTTACTAGTCTCGTTGCATGGCATACATCTTGCTTTTGTACACATCTAGCATACACCCAGCTTCTCAGAACTGATGCAGAGGGACAAACAGTTTTAGCATTCACATCCTCAACTCTTTGAGGTGCTATCCCTTTAGACAGGTCAGTACCATATCTTGAGGGAAAGAAGCCTTTCTTGGATTTTCCAGAAAATGGAAATGTCCAAGGTGTACCATTAATGTGACGGTCACAATACCCTCTTCTCTTTGCTTATGAACAACTTCAGAACTAGGATTTAAGAGGTATCCTTGAGATCATATCTCGAGGTATGGAACAACCAGATTATAAAACACTTATTATTATCATCCTTATATCATTCCAAATGATTAGGATAGTATCTACATTTAGCATGATGAACATTGGCACTCCCACTAAGCTTCACACGGTTCATCAAGATTCTATCCGAAATCATACATTTATAATTTTATCAAATCCAATGTTCCAACAACGAGAATCTTATTTGAGTTCATAGATGGTGTTCCTTAGCTTGAACACCTTGCTTTCCTCAACCATGAAGCCCTGGGGCTACTTCATGTGAATATCCTTAGAGAGGTATTCATAGAGTAATGTCATCTTGACACACAACTTGATGATGTCATAATCAACTTGTGTAGATAAAGTTAGCAATAATTTGATGGGTTTAAGCATGGTCACTAGAAAGCAAGTCTCATCGCAAACGATGTCTTCTTTCCATGTGTATCTTAAGGATACGAACCGTGCTTTGAAGGTCTCTACCTTCTCATCAGGTTCCCTCTTTCTCTTGAAGATCCATTTACACCTTAATGGGTCTTACCCATATAGTTGGATCCTCGAGGGTCCATATACAACACTTGTACATGAAGTCTACTTTAGACTTTATTACTAACATCCATCTTTCCATGTCATGATCTTCAGAATCTTCATCACATGAAGTTTGATCAATGTTAGATTTCTCTGACACATGGAATCCATCCTCAAACTCATTTGAAGAGGTATTAGTGTTTCATCTTTAATTGTCTTTTAGTTTCCAATTTCAGGAGCCTCGGTATCTTCTCAAGATTTAATGAGTTCCTTCACTTCATTTTCATCTTGATTCTCAAGAGAGTCATCCTCTAAGAATCATATCCTTAGAGATGGGATCTTTTAAGAATCTCAAGGTCATAAAGTAGGTATCCAATACCATCCTTTATTTTCTTAATGAAGTAGCACTCTTCGGTGCATGATTCCAGCATACTAGCATGGGACCTTTTTAAGGATATGTATTGTAGTGTCTACTATATATATACCTTGAAAACTAAAAGGTAATTATGCTAATATTCATCATTGACAAAATCATGTCACACATGATCTAATTGTATCTCCCTACAACTCTATTGAGTTCAGGTGCATTAGGAGGATTGAGATAGGAATGACATTCATATATCCATAAGGTGTTCCTTTGAATTCATCTAATAGGTACACGCTACCTAGGTTAGATCAAATTCATTTCATATTCCTTCAAACTTTGGTTCCAAACCAAAAATTGTGAAATCTTTGAACATTTCAAAGCTTTCTAAGATGAAGGGAAGAAATCTCATATCACTAATAATCATCAAATGATATCACATGTCTTTAATGTTCATTATGATATAGATGATCCACATACATTAATATGTATGAGATCTTGAATACCTCGACATCTAACACCATTCCCAGAGAAGGGTGCATTAGACATTTCACTTTTGAATACAATATTCACAAGCATGTAAGATTTGAAATTTCAGACAATCTAAAGTGTCATCTCTTACTAGTTTATTGATCTTATCAACAGACATATGTAAAAGACTCGATGCCAGATCATTGCCAAATGATCTCCATCCTCCTATTGATCTTACAAGGTCTAATTTTCAGTATTTAGAAACATTAATAAACCATTCATTAATTTTCTAATTTAGTAGGGTCCATTAGATCTTAGATTGCTGTCTGAAATATAACCATCATAACTCTTTATGACAGGTCTATTCCAGAATTCATTTTTATTCCCAATATTTAGAAATAAACAATGAGTGTATTCTAATATCTACGTCATAGAGACATTCTCTAAGACTAAGGGCTCTCCCACTGGAAATATGAAGTCTATTTATCCAATAGAGATTGTTGCAACAATTGCACCAATATCCATATGGATGACTATTAAACCTTAAGATCAAATTTTCTAATCTTCTAAAACATATGCAACCTATTGCAAGTGTTATTAGAAGAACGAGATACAATTATTAGACTGTTAGTCTTATCCAATAAGAAAGTCAATTTCAATTATTAAATATAGATTATTCCGATGCACTATCCGAGTCCTTTTCTAAGGATCCTAGGTAGTCTTGGTAGTCATACTATAAACACATCAGCTCATTGCAGTATTGGCATTCATCCAAGTCTTTGGATGTCATATGTGTGGAAACCATAGAAGTACAATCAACGCTTTGACTTTCCTTCTAACTTGGGCCCGACCTATGCTTCCACTGCACTCCTTTAATCTCTAAGCAACCATTGCTTAAAAAAAAGGATATCTTATGTTGAATTCAAAATATTTCAATATAAGAGTATTTCGACATTTATACATGCTTCATTTAATTCATACAATATGAAGCTTCATGAATGACTAGAGTATAGATAGTAGGATGATGACACTCATCATATCTACATACATCCTAACTCTTAAAGACTTTGGTTCAAGTAGGTATTCAAACATTTTGAATATATCATCTCTTATAGAGCCACCATTCTGCATAATGCAGTGAACCATGTAATTCATGATTAAATGTCAAGAGCACATATGTATACCAGAACATCTTCTTAGAATTTTATAAGGATTATTAGACAATTGCGATCATCATCGACATGTCACTTCCAAAGTACATTCGATGAGAGATCAAGACAATAGAGACATACAAACCATAAGGTTGCAGACCTATTGTCTATTTAATTGTCATTCCTCATTATTATGAGGAAACTTGCACATTGCAACCACATACAATATGTGTCCAACTGCAAGTACAATATTTTGATCATTTCCATTCCATGATATTTTACTGGTTATTATTGAGTATAGTATTGAGTGGGTTTAATGAAGGATTATCTGAAATAAGAAATTTACATAAATATATATAAATAGGGTTTAATGTGGCTGCCCCTAAGGGGGATCTAACTTGGCTCCTCCCGCGCTATTTCGCCTATTTTTTATTTTTGAAAATTTCTTCCGTGAATAATCATCACTATATCCCTATATTATGCTACTAAAATTTCGTGCGAAACAGAGACTCTTACGGCTCTATCCAGACAGTCATTTTTTAACGGTAACATAATTGCTCGAAATGACCACATCTGGATGGAGGTCGTATGAGTCTCTGTTTTTCACGAAATTTTAATATCATAATATAGGGATATATTGATGAAAATTCATGGAAAAAATTTCAAAAAAATAAAAAAAAAACTGGGAAAATGGGGCGGGGGAAGCCAAGTTAGCTCCCCGGAAGGGGGCAACCCCATTTTATCCATATATATATATATATATACATATTTTACTTTGATTTAAGAATTTTTTACATCAAAGTTGTCTTGTCGTGTCAACACTGAAAGTTCATTCCCTTAATCACTTTCAATATAAGAGATATACTTATCATTATATCTCAAGTAAGATATGGGATCTTCTTTATTATCTTTGTCACATCCCGATAATATGAAAACCTGTAACTCGGATAAAAAGAAGCGAGAACACATTCCGCCTTGTAAGTCCAACTTGCATTTCTCAATTTGGTCTTTAGCACCCGGGTCCACCACCCCTAAGGTGATGTTGACCCGTTGTTAATTGAACCAACCATCAACAGGAATACAACTCGCTATACGCAATCCAGTATCGCCTCAATAATATGAGGATCCGATATTGGAGTCACTACGCATACGTCCTTACTCTTTCGAGAAGCGAAGAGCCCGATCCAAATGAATTGTATGCAGGAGCTGTCACTTCGGACAGGCGTCTCCTGTATACAATATCTGGCGACGGAACCATTCGCCTTGACGGGAGACCATGAATGTCACTTATGTGATCATCCATCTCTTATTCAAATTTTAATTAATTATCATGAATCATATTCATATAATTAATTCTTTCAAGGGAAATATACATCTATTCATAACAGAATGTTTTAATTGGATATAATTTATTTAATCACATTAAATCAATTATCAATCCGATTCAATCAACAAACTTGATTGTTACTTGAAAAATATGGTATTATCTCAAAGTACGTGTTAATTCGAATTTTAATAATTAGAAAATACACCATGATTTCTCCAGCATTATCGAATCCCTACCCGTTGTCATGGCCATTACCGACGGGAGTGGGACAAACCGCACACGGTGCAACATGCTACCCCAACGCTCCCCGACTAGACACCATATCCACCTCAGGAAAGGATAATGCCAAATTGATTATTGTGTACTTGAGATGATCATCGATTTTTTAACCGAAATTATACCATATAGTGATGATCAAAATCATTTTGATTATAAGGAAATTTGCTAGACAAATTCCCCAACCTATTCAAGTAACATGTTTGTTGAAAGTGTATCAAGTAACCAATTGGTGATCTCGATCAAATCTAATCATATATTGGTTGAGGCAATGTCATTTAAGGGAACAATCATCATTCTAATATTTCTCAAATATTATCCATAATTATTGCAGGAAATTAACCATTAATTTCACAAGTTTCTTAAATGACAATCACAAGGTTTTTTTATAAACATGCAATTTTCAGCAGTGACCCTCACTAACTAAAATTAGCATATCTCTTTCATTTTAAATCTAAATTAAGCAAAGTCAATTTTCAGGGATTGATAACTTGATTTAAAACAGAAACCATGATAAGCATGCATTTCTAGGCATTTTAGAATAGTAATTAACCCCTTAATTACATCATTATTCGTCATCCCCGAAATAGTGGATATATGGTTACTAAAAGGATCTTAACTCGAGCAAATGGAATCTAAATTACGTAAACTCAAGTTCCATGGTTTCCTTATTTAATGGGAAACATTATTAAAGTTATAGTTTTGTGTTTAAACATTTTAAACAGGGCCGAAATTTATCACAAAAAGGGGATGTGAAAATTGAAATGCGATAAAATTTTCATGAACCCTCACGAGCCCAAATCTTCCTAAGTTTATAGATTGAATCCAAAACCTCCAACCTGGCTTTGCTACCAATTGAAGGATATGGAATTATTCTCAAGCACATCACGGAATCGTGTGTATCGTATCGTAAACGATGAAGAGCGACTAGTCGCACTAGTTGCTCGGTGCAGCTGAATTTAAAATTTTTTCTACGATGAAACCACATAATCCAAGAACATTTCTCGGATCGTTTCATCTAACCACATACAATATATAGGAATACCTCTTGGAGTGCGGTTGCGATCGAGCCTCTAAGAGAAGAGACCTCCGGTCTCAAGTCCGATCCGTCGGAGGAGACGCTTGCGAGCGCGGGGATGAATCGCGTGCTTCTCGCAATCCTAGTTGTTGATCCAAGCGATGGATCTCCTGATCTCATCTCACGAGATCGAATGCCTTCTTCACGAGTGCCACGCACTAAAGAAGACAGAGATTCAAGAGTCGTCGAAGCGGGAACGACAACGAAGATGATCTTCTCCTTATGAGAGTGGACGACCACCCAAAGAGAGAAGAGATGGAGTATGCATGAGAATGAGAGGAAGAGAGATAGACTTCGTAGAGATTCCGTGTAACTCAAAGAGCAAGGCATGCCTCTTCTTATATAGGATTTGGGAGTCCATGGATCCCAATCCATGGAGAACACACAATCAATGGATGAGATTGATTTGTGTTTTTTTTCAGTGGCTAAGATGTTGTTGTAAAATCACAACATTAAGCGATTTAATTTAAATTAACTTATATTGATAAATAAATATAATTAATTTCAAATTAAATCACAATTGACTAGAGATAGGATAATGAGAAGACCAACATCCATCCCTAAAATAGAGGGGATGGCTACTCCTCTCCACATGGAGAGTTGTAGCCGTCCACTCCTCTTGGGAGGAATGGGTCTATCTCCCCAAAATATCATGAGATCTCACTATATCATGATATCTCCTATGACTCTTGTCGAAAATAATTTCCCACAAAAATAATTCCAAATTATATCTTGTGGAAAATATCAACCAAGCCATTGAAATTATGTGAATCTCATTTATAATCCAAAACTAAATGTAATTATATTTTCAATCAATCATTCAATGTGAATCCAATTCACATTAATAATTAATCAATAAATATAAATCACATAAGTCTCTCTCTCTAATATATATTATAAATTGTATTTATAATATACATGTATAATTGGATAGTACTATCCACATTATCCATATCCACATTAATTAAATCACATTTAATTACATTGGATAATTATTCTCATGCATTCAGAAAATATGAATAAAATTCACATTATTCATGATAATTAAATCATATTTAATTACCCATTCCTTAATGCTTAGATATAATTCAACTATAGAATTATTCTTTAACTCTTTCAAGAATAATGCGCTTTCTCCGCAGATACTTGGACATAAGGACAGGACGATTGTATTGTTTCACGTATAGTGACTTGGATATTGAGATCACATCTCAAATCCAGATCTCATGGACCTCTCAGAGATGCTTGATTTAATCAAGGACGCAAATCTAATCTTCTCATTGCATCTGAATCTCATTCAGATCAATGTCCAACACTTGGACCAAGATCAGATTACTTCTCTACTAAGAGGAGTCACAAAAATCCAGACCTGTTTCATCACTCCCTCGGAATGGAAGTGTCTTGGTTATACAATTGATTATGATCACATCATCCTCAGGTATTTCTAATACGTGTACATCCTGCATACTGGAAGACATGTGATCAACCCGAAGATAAAGATCAAATTTACACTATCATCTTCAGGGTTTCATCATCAAGTTTCTCAATCTTGGTCATTGGGATTTGGTATCGATCATATACTTTCCAAAAGCACATATCATACCTTCAAATTCTTGTCATGCTTCTAAAGCATGATGACCATGCATGGACTTTGATTGGTCCCAATACCTCATGAGTGAGCTCATGTCTTTCGGTTTAGAATTGAACCTGTAGTGATCCCTTTGAGAGATTGTATCACTCATATGCCCTTACATGCACACCAGCTCGCCAGTGTATAGACCTTGGTTAGATCATCAACCTATTGATCTTCCAAATGTACATACTCAGGCATATAGCAACACATTTGTCTCCGGTCAAAGGATATGTGCCTATATCGTGACAGCATTCAACATAGGACTTTGGTTATCTCGATCTCGTTAAGTCAACCCTTTGACCTAACTAATCTGACACCTCTGAATCTCTATTCCTATGCAGAGGACCTGCATCAAGAGGTCGGTCAGATATCAACCTATATGAGAAAGTATTGCCATCTCCTACTCAGACTGGAGATCATCTCATAACAATCATCTGATGGTGTTTGATGAGTCCTCAATCTAACTCCTTAGATATTCGTCCAAACACCAGCCTCTATGATTCGATCACTGAATCAACAGCTATATGATTATTAAGATGGCCATGGTACATAACCCTAATGTACTAAGGGACCTATTATGCAAATTAGTTATTCTTCATTTCAAATCAGGGAATGATATTTACAATAACATTTATTGCATAATGACTCACCGTGGGCTCGCATGTCCAACAAGAGCGCTGCAAAAGGCTTAGCGACGTCATCCGAGAAGTTGCTTCCTACCTTCCTCACCGATTCCTAGAATACAACCGATCCATCTGCCTTCACCCATGGAATCGCTAGTTACTCCCAAACCTGTGCTAATGTTGCGCATGTGAAAAAGAGATGTTCTGGACTCCGTCTGCTCCCCACATTTTTCACATGTTAAGTCCTGTAGCCCAAATATCCTCGATCTCCTCTCTTTGTCACAGAGTCTTCCTCTCTGCAGACACCATAGGAAGACCTTTATCCTGGCTGGAATCTTGCTGGCCCAAATAATCTTTACATCCTGGCAAAGTTCTTGATCTTGACCCTCGGAACCGTTTCGGAATTCTCTGTACAGCTTTTTGACCGATACTTTTGTGCCCATCCATTCATAATGATCTCTATTCGCAGTGAACGGACTTGGTGTCGGAATCTCCAACTGTAGGGTACCAAGCTCCTCTCTCCTTCTAATAGAGAGGTGATTTAGCCAAAATTCACGGAGTCTAAAAGTGGTGTCTCACACAAGGCGGAGACAACCGTCGCTGTGACGACTCACAATGAACTCTGGACTAAAATCAACAATTAACCCACACTAAAGATCAATAAATTAGAAATAATGTGGAGTTAAAATTTATTTTTAACTCTGCACAAATGGTGTAAAGGGCAAGTATGCAGAGAGTTCGAACACAGGGAGCAAACAGAGTAGTTCAAAATATTGTGCACAGGTGAGTGTGTGTGTCAAGTGTCTACAATAAGCAAGCAAAGAAAAGAAGTTTTTGTGGGTTTTTTAATTTTTTTTTAAATTTTTTTATTTAATTTTTAATTTTGTATTTTGATTTTTAATTTTCTAATTTTTATAATTTTATATTTTATATTTTTTTTCTTTTTCAATATTGGAATTTAAAATCAATGTAATGAAAGGCAAGATAAAATATTTATAAAAATGTGCAAAAATAACCAAAAATTCAGAAATAAAATATTTTTGGTATTTTTAGGATTGTTTACTATTTTTGTGATTTTTTGGGTATTTTTCAAATGTTTTTGGTATTTTTAAATACTGAAATAATTCAAATCAGTGAAATAAGTGCCGGCTGTGAATAAAATGGGAATTAAAATTATCAAACATCAACCAAAATTTTTCACAATAATTTTCTAATAAAGAAAATGAAATGTAGAACAAACAAAAACTGAGTTTGTATTTTTTGGAGTTTTCTTTGATTTTATAGATTTTTTTGAAGTTTTTATGTATTTTCTAATTTTTAGTGTTTTTCTTTTGAGATTTTTAGTGATTTTTGGACTGACACTAGAATATGATAAAATTGACACTAAGTAATATTTTGTAATTTTTCGAAGTGTTTTAATATTTTTTTAGCATTTTCTAAGATAGACAGTGCATAAAAAGCAAGTTTTTGATTTTTAATAAATATAAAAATAAGATAAAATTAAAAACTAAAATGTTGCGTGGAAGTACAAGTGTCCAGGAGCTTAACCCTAATTTTGTGGAATTCTTGGAGTTAAAATGATAATTTAAACAATTACAACAAGCATCCAAACAATAAACAGGCCTAGCAGGGGTATTTATGCAATTTCTCAAACATCCAGGGGCAGACATGCAAATTTCCACAAAAGTTTGAACTGATTCTTCAATTAATAGCACCAAAATTCAATTACAAAACCCGCCTGGGTGTCCTAGCAATTTTCCCACCAGGGCGCATGACTTGCACGCGCCTGGCGAGGACTAAAATGTAATTTCTCAAAGACCTAGGGGTTTACTTGCAATATTTCCAAAAATATAACACGTGATGTCAAAGTTTTGGTACTAAAACAAAATACAAATAAGGCCAAGGGTACCCTTGCAAAATGCCCACACCTCACGTGAACTGGTCACGTGAGGTGACGTGGCAGGGGACCTATATGCAAATACAAGAAGCTTAGGGGTCTTTGTGCAAATATTACAAAAACTTTACACTACAGAAGAAAGTTTTAATACTAAAATATAAATACAAAAGGCACGAGGGTGTAGATGCAAAATACCCTCGGCGCGCGATCCAACGGCGAGGAAGATGCCACTTGACACGTGGCGCAATCCGAACGGCCGGTGACGCTTCGTGGATCTGCGGCTGAGATCAGGTCTCCAGATAAGATCAACGGTCGAGGCGCTTGGAGATCTGACGGTTGCTGCTTGATCTGGAGGGGGCGCCCTGATCGGACGGTGGCGAAGGCGGCTGGGAGAACAAGGCGGAGCTCCGGCTGGGCGGAGTTCCTCAAGCTCCTCCGGTCAGCTCCGGTGGCTATTGAGCTTCAAAAGCGGGCTGCGGCCTCCTTAGGTTCTCCTCTATCGTCTGGAGTCGTCAAAAAGCCACGGCGGTGGCCGTGGTGCTCGCCGGTGGCTAGCGGAGCTGGGAGGCTTCGTTGGCTCCGGCGAGCTTCAAAACTCGCTTCCTGATGCTCTCGAGGGCACGTTGACCTGCAAAACAAGTCAAGGGGTCCAGGGCAAACTGCCTGGACCCTTGGATGGACGTGGAGGAGCGTGGATCGACGTGGAGATGATCGGCCGGAGGTGCGCTCCGGCGAGGTGAAATGATTGTGCGACTCAGGTGATGAAACTTAGATTTTTTTGTTGGTTTTCAATCCTTAGACTAACAGGAACCAAAAGATGCAAAGTAATGCAAGGGAGAGGGTCCTCGATGGCCGGAGCCAGAGGAAGACGATACCTCGACCGGCGTACTTGCGGGAGGTGGTGGAAGTGCCTCCGACCTCGGCTGCCTTGGCTGATGGCTTCGCGGTGGAGCTGTCACCTCCAGGAAGCTCTGGAGCTCGGAGTAGGCGCGAGGGGTGGACCGAAGGTGTTCAAAATTTCCATAAGGTCGGGGGTTTCTCTTATTTGGTTTGACCTCGAGTTGCAGGAGCTCGAAGATCGACGATTCTGGAGCGCCTCATTGATCCTTGGCCCGATGTAAACACCTGGCGGGCAAGAGGGATAATCGATGAAGAAGATCACAGAAGGAATCGAGATGAAATGGTGAAAGATTCGGCTGGGAAAAAACCAAGAAAGTGGCTCAAAAACCAACTTCTGACAGGGGGTGCAGGGGGTAGGGCGTCCAGTTGACCGAGGTCAACTGTTGACCCCTCCTGGTTGGTCCACGTGGACCAACCAGGAAAAACCCTGATAATTTATTTTGTAAAATCAATAAAAAATAGAATTAGGTCGAATTAATTATAAGTTATAAAATAAAAAATGCTTAAAATTTTGTGTAGTATTTTATTATGATTTTTAATTTATTTTATGAGGTGTATTTTTATAAGTTTACTTTTTAGCCCTATATAGGTATATTACTTATGTATTTTAGTATTTTATTTTTATTTTGTCAATTTTATTTCTATTATTTTCATTTCTTATTTTCTAAAATTATAAAATACTTATATATATACAAATATATTTTTTTTATTTTTCTGATTCATTTTGTATATTTAATTAATTATGAGTAAGTATTGTATAGGTATAGGTATAGGCAGTGTACCTATGTGTTCTTTATACAAATATTTTTATTTGTATTTTCTTTGCATTTTTATTCTAATTTTAATGCACATGTATATTACAAGTAATATTTACATAATTATAAAAATATAAAAATACAAAAATAATGAATAAAGACTAAATTGAATATTTTAATCTGTACAAGTATACAATGAGGGTCCAAAACTCAACTTTCAAACCGTAGCCCCTCCAAATGTGAAACCACCACCATTGGATAGATTATTTTATTCTATATACAATTAAAGGTGAGTATGCTGCATTTGGAGTTGTCAGTTGTGAGATACGGGTCTGGGAAGTTGGGATTCTGGATTCTTATTCATACCATAACTTTTTATCTGTACATTATTTTTCTCTGAAATCAATTTTGTATTTTTCTTTATTAAATTATCTACAACTTTCATGTACAAAGTTTCTTTATTTGATGTATAAAAAGTGGAACCAAAAATAGGTCCCAAAATGAATAAAGAATGAATGGAATGTATAGGTATTTTATCTGTATTTCTGACCTTATCTCCCCCTACTTTATTCCTTGTCGACCTAATCATCAAGATGCCTAGGTCTCGGGGTTTCGGGTCATAAAATATTTACAATATTTTATTCTTTTTCTTTTCTTTATTTATTCTATAATTTTGGCCTTAATTACAGTAATTTATACACTGTTTAGATGCACATGCATGAATGCTAAGATGATGATTTTAATGCTATTTACAGGCCTTTGCTAGGGTTTTTGGTGCCAAAATGATAGAATAAAGATGATGAAATGTGGATTCATCAAGAGGACAACGGGAAACTCCGGGATCCAAGCCCCAGATTGAGCCATAGACTCCAAGTTAATATTTGTGTCTGCCACCAATGCACAGAGTCTCGGAAATCACATCTCCAGGGTGCCATCTCTTGTCCGGTTATCTCTCCAGAATATGAAATCCTGCTCATCTCCCACCTTAGGCCTCTGCTTGAGAGCCAACAGCGGTAGGACCTCACACACCCCCTGCCATAAGGTGACTCAAACCGAACTGCCCCTGACTCGCAGCACTCTAGTGGCCAAGTCCTCAGACGGACCCCATATTCATAGCACCCACTTAACCAACAATGCCCTATTCATGCTTGCCACGTCCCTAATGCCTAATCCTCCCAGATCTCGAGTTCTTATGACCACCCCCAGCCAACCAAGTATAGACCCGACTTGTGCTGCTTCCCATCTGACCAAAATAATCTTCTCATCAGCTTCTCAATCTTCTTTCTAACCCCAACTGGCATCAGTCTGGTGGAGAAGAAGAAAATGGGTATTGCAGACAACACATGTTTTAGCAACACTAGTTTCTCGCCTTTGGATAAAGTAAATGCCTTCCACCCAGCCAACCTAGCTTCTATCTTCTGAACAATCGTGTCCCAATCTGATATTCTTTATCTACCAGCCACTAGTGGAAGGCCACGATAGGTGATCGGTGAATCTCCCAATGAGCAGCCCAGTAGCTCCTCTACAAATGTATCGTTCTTCATCCTGAAGCTCAAAAGTGATAACCACCGATTTCTGCACATTTATTTCCAATCATGAGAGGCAGCTAAAAATGCTCAGTATCTACGCCGCTCTATATACATTTCATCCGATCCACTAAGAAACAGAATCATGTCATCATCATATTGCAGCAGCGGCACTGAGATGTCTCCAAGCCTAAAGCCATCACACCAACCTCCCTCAATGGCTTGCCTGAAGAGAACCGCCAAAGCAACCGCTACAAGAACAAACAGTAGTGGAGTCAAGGGACACCCTTGTCGCAACCTCTGTTAAAGTTGAAAGGATCCCCCTTCAGGCCTACAGTTCACCAAGATAGAAAAGGACGACACAGTGATGCATCTCTTCATCCATTCTATCCAACACTCTGGGAACCCTCTCCTCCTCAAGGACAACCACAAGAACTTCCAGTCCACGCAATCGTATGCTTTGACGAAGTCAATCTTCCACATCACTCCCTTTGTGTTTCCCGTCCCCCCGTTGTGGTTCAAAGAATCCCCCTTCAGGCCTACCTTTCACAAAGATAGAAAAGGACAACGCAGTGATGCATCTTTTCATCCATTCTATCCAACACTCCGGGAACCTTCTCCTCCTCAAGGACAACCACAAGAACTTCTAGTCCACGCAATCGTATGCTTTGGCGAAGTCAATCTTCAACATCACTCCCTTTGTGTTTCTATGCTGCAATTCCAAACAAATCTCCGAAGGTATGACCAAACCATCAGCCATTTGACGACCCGGTATAAAAGCAGATTGCCTGTGAAGAATGATAGATTCCATGACTCCTCTGAGCATGTTCACCAAAACCTTAGCAACAATGAGATAGATTCCACTGGACATGTAATCCTCCACTCTCACTGACACATCCTTCTTAGGCAACATGAATAACAACACCCTGTTAACCTTCTTCAAGCCCATGTTGCCTTCCCTAAACTCCTCTAACATCTCTAGGATGTCCCTCTTCAACAAATCCCTAAACTCTCTATGAAAGAAGATTGGAAAGCCATCCGGACCTGACGTCCCATCTGTGTTAAGCCCCAAAATAGCCCTCTTCACCTCCTCTTCCGTGAACGGCACCACTAGTCCCTCAGATTGCATCGATGACAAAGACTTCACCCCTCCCCAGCCAACCCCACCCACCCCTTTGCCTCCTCCGCAAAGCTTCCACAAAATGTCCTCTCAGTGCATTGCTAATCTGCACCTCCTCTGAGATCCTTAGCCCCCCACCTCAAGTATGTGAATGTGATTCCTCCTTTTTCTTCCTGACGCCATGTTGTGAAATAATCTAGTGTCGTCACCCCCTTCTCTCAGCTGCTTCTACCTGGACTTCTGTCTCCACTCCACTTCCTCCTTACAATCTTCTAGTAGCATCTCCTCAATAACCTAGATCTCTCACTTTCCTCATCTTGTCTAAACCTCTCAGGTCATCTAGACCATCCAAGCGGACCACTTCTTCTTGCGCTTTGACTCTCTTCTCCCTTCTTTTCATTCTCACCTCCCTGCCATACCCCTACAGGTAGGACTTGAGCAGCGCCAACTTGGTAGCCAGGCGACCAACCACCGAACCCTCTGGTCGCCATTCCCGCTAGAGACCCTCCACCAATTCCTTAAAACCAATTTCCATCAACCATGATCGCTCGAAACAAAAAATAAACATGCTTCTCCTCTCCTCCCTAGAAGATCATAGGATGGGCGTATGGCATGAATGTTACCGAGGAAGCGCCCAAGCTCTCGATAGTGGAAAGCTTTCCACCCCCTCAATCGAAATAAGAAATCTGTCCAATCTCGACCTTGATCATGCGTTTCTTCAAGTATATGCATAGCCAGCCACATCCACAATTGTAAGGTCCAATGAGTGCACCCACTCCATGAAGTCACCGGAACCGGCATCTCTCCCCCGCCCCTCTACGGGCGATCATCTGGCACAAAGTAAGATGGAGATCCCCTCCTATGATCCATGCCCCATCAGAATGGCCCGCGTTCGTCAGCGACAGGTCATCCGCTAAAGATCTCCTCCCTGATCTAGTCGGCCCATAGACATTTGTCACCGTAAGAAAGAGACCATCCACATGATGTTTGAGTCGAGCTGAGAGCGAGTATGTTGATCTCCACTCTTCCATCAGCTCAAAATCTACTTCTTCCAACCTGTGATCAGCCACTCGCCACCCCCTGGGACATCAACTCCGTGATGGCAAAACATCGCCCAACACCCAAATCCCGTCCCACCTCTCCCACATTCCTCGACATCTTTGTTTCTTGCAACAAGAATAAATCTGCTTATGCTTCCCGAATGAGATTCCCCACTGTTATACGCTTCTTGGGGCGGCCTAGACCCCTTACACTCCATGAAAAAAAATTTCATCTAGAGACAAAAGACATCATCTTTATAGGTTGAGGTTGTACCACCCCAAACATTCTGCAAATCTCTATACAGAGGGACGAAACAACTTGGTTTTCCCCATAGAGAGCCACCATCCACGAGAGACTTCGGAAGCCCTGCTGACCTGACCAACTCCTCCAAACACTTCGCCTGGAACCTCCTTCTAATTGACCTTATTGTTTCCCCTTTCTTGAAATGCATGCCCAGCATGGGTCTGCTACTGCCCACCCGTGTGACCCCCCCCCGGACCGCATAACCGAAGGACTCTCCTCACGATCTAGAACAGCCTGTGCCAGCCCTGTATATTCATTGGAGATGAGTGGTGCCTCCTGCTGCTTGATTTAGCGAGAATTCGATGGTCTTAAGTTCCACACAAGGCGGGGACTCAGTCGAAGCGTTGACCACACAAAATTCCCAACTAAAGTCAACAATGAACCCACAATCAAATATCAAACAATGACAGACAAATGTGGAGTCAAATTTATTTTTAACTCTATATAAAAGATGTATAGATGCAAGTACGTAGAGAGTTCGAACACAGGGAGCAAGGCAGGACAGATCAACAAGTGTGTGTGTGTGTGTGAATGTGATGTACTGTCTACACTATGCAATGCAAGGGTTTTTGTGGGTTATTTAATTTTTAATTTTTTTATTTTAATTTTTAAATTTTGTATTTTGATTTTTAATTTTCTGATTTTTATATTTTCTTTTTATATTTTATATTTTTTATTTTCTTTTTCAATATTGGAATATATATACAATATAATAAAAGAGGTGATATGCTATTTATAAAAATAGGAAAAAATAGTCAGAAATTAAGGATAAAATATTTTTGGTCTTTTTATAATTTTTTACTGTTTTTGTGATTTTTGGGGATTTTTCTAAATATTTTTGGTATTTTTGAAAGTCAAAATAAAGAAAACAGTAAATATCAATGCTGGCTGAAATTAAAATGGGAATGAAAAATACCAAACAGTGTCCAAATTTTCCCAAATTAATTTTAAAATAAAGATAATAAAATAGATAAACTACAGGAACTGAGTTTGCATTTTTAGGAATTTTCTATGATTTTTAAGATTTTTTTGACGTTTTTAAGTATTTTCTAATTTTTAAGGTTTTCATTTTGAGATTTTTAGTGATTTTTGGATTGACACTAGAATAGACTAAAATACACAATAAGTAATTTTTTGGGAATTTTTCTAGGTGTTTTAATATTTTTTAATATTTTATAATGCAAACAGTATCTAAAATACAAGTTTTTGATTTTAATAAATATTAAAATGCAATAAAAACATAAAATAAAAATATGATGTTAAACTACTATGCAGCAGAGACCTATGATGATTTTTGGGGTTTTTTTCGAGTTTAATAGATGCATGCAAAAAATACTAGAAACATAAGGAAACTACATGCATGCATGGGCATTTATGGAAATAAGCAAAAGTGCCAGGGCCAAAATGCAAAATGTCCACAAAATTTATAACGCGTTACAAAAGTTCATGGATTAGACGTTAATTCCTATTCTGGCAGGGGCTTTGATGCAAAATTCCCACCAACGCATGTGGCACGTACGCGCCAGGCATGGACCAAAAAGTAATTTTACAAACTACGGGGGCTTAACCGTAAGTTTTACAAAACTTTTTAAACGGCCAATGAAAGTTTATGTCTTAAATAACGATTACAAAAATGCCTGGGATAGAATGTGTAAAATACCCAGGGGCGTGAATCGGACGACGGCGCACCTCCCACTTACGCCACGAGTCGCTCTCAGGGCGCACGATACCCTTTCGGCTCAATGGCTGCGATTAGATGAGCTCTGGTTGATCTGACGGCCAGCAACGTACTCGATCCTACGGCCACTGTACGCCTGGATGAACGGGCTCAATCGGACGGCTATGAAGCCATCTGGAAGAACACGCAAGGAACCACGGTTTGGCGAGCTTCAGACGGCGAATCCATGCGAGTCTGACGATTTGTTGAGGCTCCCGATGGTGCAGAATCGTCTAGGGGTGTCTCTCTATCCAATAGAGGAGGCGAGATAGCTTGATGATTGTCGAAGCACGGCCACAAGGTCAAGGATGACCTGCGGCTCCAGAATCCTCCTCCAGTTTCCGACCGGGGCACAGAAGCCCCCTTCAAGCCCTGCAAATAGAAGAAAAACACGGCAGAGGCATGCAGAAAAAGCTTGGCTTTTATTGGCGGCAGAATGGTATCGTGTGGAGTTGATGATGGTCGCCGGAGCTCGATAGCTCCAGCGAGATGTTCGAGACGGGGATCTACGCAACTACTTAATTAAATGATGAAATAAAAGTACGAAATACACGCTAGATCTAATGGCTGATTACTCAACAAAGAAAACGACGGGAAACAAACGAAAATGGACCTCGATTGGCTAGGAAAAGCCAAGAAATGGAACCTCGACGGCGAAGGCCGGAGATGGGGGATGGAGCGCTTCCTCGACCTCGCCTAACGCCTCGCCACTCAGCCGGAGGCGATCCTGTCACCCTCGTCGGTCCAGGGCACTAGTCGGAGGAGAAGGGCGTGGTCAAAAAGAAGGTTCAACCAGCCAAGGAAGGTGGCGGGCTCGTTTTGAATGGGTGTGCGAGGCGGTCCAAAGATTGAGGATGAACGGGCGAATCGATGGCTCAAAGCCCGAATAAGCATAGGACGTATAGGACCATTCAAAAAAGAGCAAAAGTCGTGAAGACTCTAACACGATTCGGTGAACGATTGGCCCGCGAAAAATCCAAGAAGACGGGTGCACCCGCAGGTCCCTTGGTCAGAGACCCGGGGTCAAGGAGTTGACCCCCGGTCAACGGATGGCGTGGCCTGATTGGGCCACGTCATCCGCAAAAAGACAAGAGCTTATTAAAAATCTTGTAAATTGTCTTAAAAATATTAAATGAATTAATTAATTTAAGGTTATAAAATAAAATTGTTTATTATTTAATAAATTATTTTATGGTGATTTTTATTTATTTTTATGAGGTATATTTTTACAAGTTGTCTTTTTAGTCCTATATAGGTACATTACCTGTATATTTTATTGATTATTTTTTCTTTTGTGTATTTTAATTTTATTATTTTTATTTATTATTTTATAAAATTATAAGATACTTTTATACACTTAATTACATTTTTATTTTATTTTTCTGAAGTGTTTTGTACATTTAATAAAAATATAAGTATAAAATGTATAGGTATGTGTATAGGTCTTATACCTATGTATTATAGACAAGTATTTTTATTTTGTATTTTATTTAGGTTTTTATTCTGATTTTAATATACATAATTATTATCAATAATATTTAAAAAATTATAAAAATATAAAATTATAAAAATAATGAATAAATAATAAAATAGGTATTTTAATCTGTACAAGTATACAATAGGGGTCCAAAACTCAACTTTCAAACCGTACCTCCGCCAAATGCGAAACCACCGCCATTAAATAGTTTATTTTATACTATATACAATTAAAGGTGAGTTTGATTTATTTGGAGTTTTTATTTGGGAGATACAGGTCTGGGAAGTTGGGATTCTGGATTATTATTCAGATCATAACTTTTTATCTGTACATTATTTTTGAGTGAAATCAATTTTGTATATTTATTTATTTAATTATCTACAACTTTCATGTACAAAGTTTCTTTATTTGATGTATAAAAAGTGGAACAAAAAATAGGTCCCAAAGTTAATAAAGAATGAATGAAATGAAAGGGATTTTTATTGGTATTTTGGCCCTTATCTCCCCCTACTTTATTCCTTGTCGACCTAGTCATCAAGATGCCTAGGTCTCGGGTTTCGGGTCATAAAATATTTACAATATTTTATTCTTTTTCTTTTCTTTTATTTATTCTATAATTTTGGCTTCAATTACAGTGTTTTATACACTATTTACATGCACATGCATGAATGTTAAGATGCATGAATTAAGCCTATTTACACGCATTTACTAGGGTTTTTGAGGCCAAAATGATAGAATAAAGATGGTGAAATATGGATTCGTCACAGCTCGGGCGTCACCTCTACCCTCCCTTCTTCCGTCGTTGGAACAACATGTTGCGCGACTTCTTCCTCCGCTGGAGCGGCATGTTGTGTGACTTCTTCCTTCGTGGAGACCCCCATATACGGGCTGCACTCCTGACCCTGATCGTGAATCCCTACTATCTTCAGGACGTACAGGCTGCCCGCATGTCTGCTCTCTCCATCACATCCGGATCCCCTGGCCCCAGATTGGTCGAGTCTGCTAGCATGGTTGACCTCTAAAGGCTCCTCCACATGACAGCCATGTTGCAGAGGATCCCACTCACCTCTCAGGTCCAAATTCAACATTTTGTACGTCAGGCGATTATCCGCCATCGGGTTCGGTAAAGGAATTTCAGAAGACGGCTCTATTTCCGGATCCACGTTTTACTCCAATGTAGACTTGCGAAGGCAGACCTGCATAGTATTCCATTGCACCATGTTCTGAGTCTTCTGACCCACGTCCTGCTCCGATATTTGCTCTGTTTTTGAGATCCTCATAGTATTCCCTTACGCTTTAGTGGATGCCTCAAAACACGGGTTCCTTTAGGCCCCGTTTGTTTGATTGGAAAAGAATTACAATGGAATGGAATCAAGTCAAGAATGGAATTAACAATGGAATGGAAAGGAATAAGTTTTTCCATTCCGTTGTTTGGTTCATATTAAGAATTCAAACATTTATCGTGAGACACATTCTTTACTTATATTTGGAAAAGAAAAAGAATATAAAGAAGATAACCTTCCTTTGATAAATTTTGTTAAGTGGAAAAATAATCGGTATCCTCCAATTTATTTTTTGTATAATTGATATATTTCATATAAAGAATCAATAGTCAAGTTTAAATGGAAAATACTTTGATTTTTCCCATACAATTGATATATTTGATATATTAATATTCGTACCCGTTAGAATATTTTATTACCATAATCCGTATCCTTAAAAAAATGAAAATGTTATGGGTATCCGTATTTATATTTGTAAAAAAAATAAAAACACATATCCATGTCCATATACATATCCACTAAAATATAACCGTATCCATATCATAAAATACTAAAAATTATATCTGTATCCATATCTACAGCTGCAAAAAATAAAAACCCATTTCCATGTCCATATCCGTTTCGGCAAAAAAAATCCCCATCCATGCACATATCTGTATCGACAAAAGACATTAAAAAGCATATCTATGTAAGTATATGTATCCTTTAGAATATAATCATTATCCATATCATAGAAAAATTGAAAACTGTATCTATATCCATATCCATATTAGAAAAAAAAATCACATATCCATGTCTATATCCATTCTGGAAAAAAAATTAAAACACATATCCATTTTCTTATCTGTATCTGTAAAATATCATATCTGATATATTCTATCTATATAATAGATATATTTAATATATATGTATTTGTATCTGTTGGAATATCTTTTAATCATATTGTATCCGTATCCAAAAAAATTGAACCGTATTCATATTCGTATCCGCAAAAAATATCATATATCCATATAAGTATCCATATATGCATATATTGTAACTTATCCAACATTTTGCATCCATATATTTGTATCCATGTCAGTGTCCATATCCATGTCCACAAAAAAAATATATCCATGTCGGTGTCCAAAACGATATCCACAAAAGAAAAGTACAAATATATGTTGATAACCATATAATTGTAGCAATGATAAATTTATTAAATATATTGAAGAAGAATGTATTCATTAGCATTTGTTAAGGAATGGAATCGCAATTCCTAAGGGGTACCTAGGAATTGCAATTCCCATGTATGAGGGAATCCGGTTTCCTTTGTAATCGGTATTCCAGCCTTAATATGATCTAACAACACAGGAATAGAATCGATCGAGGAATGGTGATTCCATTCTCCCCTCTATTCCTGCATAACAAACGGGGCCTTAAGGAGCATGCCTGTGGTACCATAACCCGCCCCTCTGCTTTCCAATTTGAGAATCGTAACAGCCTCCAGTGATTTACGCTTCCAAATCCCAAAAGCTTTCGCCCATGATGGCCCTTGATTTACGCACTAGTGGTTTCCAGACGTTCAATTTCCCCCCGATCCTTCGTTATCCAGCCTTGCCTGTCAACGGCGCCGCCGTGCTTTCTTTGACTACCTCCGACTACGTCTTGCGGTGAACCAGGCTCTCCATCTTGTCGGAGACGCCGCTGGGACCCACAGATGCTATCTCAATCTCCATCTTCACGCCATGAATGAGCAATATCCTCCACCCCAACTTTAGAGGGTTGACCTCCCTCACACGGACAATCAGTTCCGCCTCTCCCGCCTGGCGTGCATCCATCATTCTCGATCCCAACCACTAATGTCACCCCTTCCAAAACCTTCCGCAACACGTCTTCTCTTTTCCACCCGACAGGTATCCCGTGCACCGCACTGTTTTTATGAGGCGAGAGTTGATTCGACCGTCAACTTGCCTGGATGTCTCCACCGAAGGAGAGACTTCCGATCATTGCTAAGTTGTAGTAGCGCCCTTGCCTCGTTGGCCATCAGGCCCCGGTCCATCACCCACCATGGGCTCAGGAGAACCCACATATAGCCGCTCCCACATCCGAGGTTCCACAAAACAAATATTGCGAAACACCACCTTCACCAACTAGATCTCGCCTTCTCACGTCGCATCAGCCACACGAACATTAACCTGGCTGGTTCTCCGAGGGCAAATCCTCGCTCGGTGTGCATAACTCCGGCACTGGAAACAACTGACCGGTTCTCGACACCTACTCGCCCAATGTTGAAGCGAATCGCAATGGAAGCATCCACCACCAAAAGGATTTTCCCTTCGGCCATGACTTATGTCCCTCCTCCCCCACCCCCCTCGTGGGCCTTCAGAGTCACCGAATAACTATCCCTGTGTCGCCTCGAACGAACACGAACCCACGATGCTTCGCCATCTTCATCCCCTTCTCCACCTTCGGGCATCATTTTATGAGACAAAATTTTGTCGTGGTGTGGAAATCCAACCACAACAAAGATATATATATAGAGAGAGAGATCTTATCTAATGGACCCTGTGCCCATTAGCGTCTTGGTGAGCACCCATATGTATTAGCAATAATTATATTTATAATTATATGCTAATACATATTTAATAATTACTATATTTTCGATTATACAGTATCTTTAAAAAAAAGAAAGACGGTTTTGGAAAGAAAAGATTCAAATAAATGATTACGTGCGGATGATTAAGATCAAAACGACATGATAGTAACAAATATATTCCGATCAAGTAAATGCTTGTTGTGAGGATCGGTAATATCAAGACAATGATCAGTAATTTACATCCAAATAGTTACCTTGTACATAATTTTAGTAATATGTATGCAGTGGTCAAGTAAATGTGTGTTGCGAGATCAGTAATAACATAACAAATGATTAGTAATACCATTGTGTATGTAATTTGCATTGTATTCATTTCTGCAATAATTTTTTTCCTTTTCATCAACGAAGCATCCATTTATTTCACTAATTCATTTTTTCTTGTGTGCATGTACTTAATAATTTCTTTTTCAAAGTACTATTTCTATATTAATTGTATAGAATGCGAATATGTTAATGATTATAGGTCACTTTCTTACTTGAGCAATGTTCGTGACTTACTAACTATTTATTTTATTATTATTGATCTTATAGTATCCGTTACTTGAGAATTGTATATATATTACTGAACAATGATATAAGACATAGATATATACATTATTGAACATACAACAAAAATTTACTTGAGAACTACATATATATTACTTGAGTATTGTCTCTAAATTACTGAATTCTGTTCAAAGTAATAATACATATGGAAATCACTGATCATTTGTTATGGTCTTACTGACTTCACAACAAGCACTTACTAGACCAGTGTATATATATATTACTGAATTCTGTACCATATAATAAAATGAATGTAAATTACTAACCGTTGTTTGTATATTACCGATCTCGCAACAACCATTTACTTGACTATTGTATATATTACTGATCTGAGTATTTGGATCTCGATTTTCTACAAGAAATCATTGATTTGAATGTTCTCTTTTCAAAACAATCTTCCTTTTTTTAGGACACGATATAATTGGAATATCACTTATTGTTAATTCTCTTTGTGTTTTAATATCCTTCCAAAATTGACATCCTTCGAAATAGGTAACTACTCAACTGGTAATACACATGTGTGGTCTATAAATGGTGCTCATCGAAATGCTAAAGGGCACACGACCCATTGGATAAAAATACTATATATATATATATATATATATATCTAATGAGGTGGGTCTTTTCTGAAATTAAGAAAGCCACTACCAAATTTGTAAATTGTGTAACAATTTTGTAAATTTAAACTGCACATTGTAAAATAACGATGATCATACTGTTTTGTAAAATACATCATCCATATTGTAACCATCATTTTTTGTCAAGCATACTAATATTTTCATAAATCTTTCGTGATATACATATTATGTTAATATTTATTATTAAATTTATGGAGTTAGAAATTGTAAAATAAATAAAAAAATATCTAAATTGGCGTGGTTTTCCATGCATCCAGGAAAGGTCCACCTTATTAGAAGTTTCCCCTATATATATCCGTATCATTTTAAAATTATGAATATATATATATATATATATATATATATATATATATAATTATCTACTAGCAGGTTGCCCCCATACATTGCACAGGAACTAATGTTTGCCAACAAAATCAATAATTACATTTCCTTCAAGAAGTAGATATAATAATCTATTGCTAATGCAAGAAAAAAATGGGCGTCATGTTGTCAGTCTGATTACATTTCGAAATTACATTGCAAAACAATTATCATCTGCATTAAAAGTTTCATCAATATAATATATTCGTTGCCATAGAAATTGGCACGAAGGAATGCACTTATTGCCCCCATAAGGGAAAAAACATAATATCCAATTCCAAACTAATTAAACATAAGTATTTTTACACCATAAACCTTAAATTTTTTGTCAATTACTTATTTGGCCCTGCAAACATCGGTATTATCACCTAAACCCTATACAATTGCTAAATCTTACACTATGGATCATCTAGCCAACTCCCATTCACTTGACTGCAAAAAAATGGATGGAAACTATCAAAAAAAGGCTACATTCTTGGTAACTTCAATGACCACGGCAGTAGCGCCACAGATCTCAGCTTCCTTCATGACAGTCTTCCTTGTCGAGCTTCACTGTGCAAGCTTAAGATCCAGAAGCACCTGCAAATAGCTTGTATATACTGATATCTGTGGCGGAAGAACACGCAAATCCTCGAATTATCAGATCAGTGGTAACCTACATACCTGTTTGATGCTATAGAAGCTTTGATACTATGAAGCTAGACTTTGTAAGAGAAGAAAGAGTTTGGTTCTGGAGATCAACAACCAAATAAATTTAAAATCAAATAACCACCAAGAAGAAGAACAAGAATATGGATTTGCAGTAGTCATGAATGGCAGGAGCACGATCACCGACCTCCGTGGGATTGCCCAATCGACTGGATTACACCCAAGCAAAAGTATGAATTTCAGCTCTCATTATAGAAGGTCAAAAACAAGATTAAGATTATGTATAGTATTTTAAAATGAATACGGATATGGATGTCAAAATATGTATGAAATTGATATGATGGCATATCGAATAGGGATATATCTCCATTTGCATCCCTACTATAGAGGGTTGTGGATTATGAGTCAAAAGGAGGGATTCCTTTGCAATTCGAAGGACAAAGGTGGATGATATTTTATGGGTGGTGTACTCATTATGATATAAGGGTAGAAGTGACATTTTTGGTCAGGAAATCAATAAGATGAACGGTATTTTAATGAGCAGTTATATATATATATATGATGGATTTTTAAAAAAAATAATAATTATTAAAATATTTTTAATTATTTAAACAACCATCATATCGTAATATTTAATAATATAGCCATCAATCAACACCTTAGATGTTGATTTGGGGAGTAATGCCCAAATCGGTACATGAGGTGCTGATTTGGAGGGTAATTCCCACTCGAGGAATGGAAATGCAAATTACCCAAATGAGTTTGTCCAAATCGGCACCTGAGGTGTCGATCAGAGCAAACTCATTTAGGTAATTTGCATTTCCATCCATCATTTCTTATCAATTATTTTTTTCAACTAACCTCTTTTGTTATCAAAAGTATGACATTTACAGTAAGGATATAGTTACATTTGAATGGTAAATACGCATCATTTCTATTATTGAAATTGTTCTTTTCGATTTTTAAATTTATATTCTTTTCCTTCATTATATTATATATTAAATATATACATATATATTATATTTGTAATGGTATATGTATTATATTCTTTTTAACATCCATCTACTTTGGTTTCTCAGAGTGAAGACTTCGTAACGGTGTATGTTTGTGTGTGTATTGTATCTGTAACGCGTCCATATGTGTGTTTATATATATATTATTGTTAAGGGAACGTACTGGGATATCTTATGAGAAGCCCAAGGGTTCCCTTATATAGGGGAAGAACCATTGGGCAAATTACTGAAATATGAAACAAAAAATAGAACACTACAAAAAGGATAATACTAAAAACGGTAACTGTCTCAACACTCCCCCTCAAGCTGGAGCGTAGATATCAATAAGACTCAGCTTGGAACAACATCTCTGATAAGGTCCTCTCTCTAGAGCCTTTGTAAGTATATCTATTGTATGGTCTCCAGAGCTGACATGCGTAGTAGTGATAATACCCTTATGTATCATGTCACGAGTGTAGTGACAATCCACCTCTATGTGCTTCGTCCTCTCATGAAAGGATGGGTTATTTGCAATGAAGAGAGCAGCTTGATTATCACATTGGAGGTACATGGGAAGATGCACTTCCATAGTCAGGTCAGTAAGAATGGATCTGACCCACATCATCTCTGTACTAGCCTGTGCCATGGCCCTGTATCCCGATTCAGCACTTGATCTAGCAACCACAGTCTGCTTCTTACTCTTCCATGAAACAAGAGAATTTCCTATGAACACAACAAATCCATATGTAAACTTTCTATCCTTTGGGCCCCCAGCATAATCCGCATCTGCACATGCTGTCACTGAGAGAAATGTACCTCTACTGAAAAGAAGTCCAGTACTAGGTGAAGTCTTCAAGTATCTCAGAATCATATGTACTGCATCCATATGTGCTTGTCTGGGTTGCTCCATAAACTGACTCACTTTGCTCACGGCAAATGCTATGCCGGGCCTGGTAATAGTTACATATAGTAGCTTGCCAACAAGGTCTCTGTACCTTTTCTTGTCGACCTCCTCAATATCTTCATCATATAACTTCATGCTTGGGTCAAGCGGAGTAGTAGCAGGTCTGCAATCTGCCATGCCTGTCTCTGGAAGAAGATCTATAACATACTTTCTCTAGGTCATTACAAGACCCCGTTGATTCCTAGCAAACTCTATTCCAAGGAAGTAACGTAAATGTCCAAGGTCCTTGGTCACAAACTGCTGACCTAGGAAGTCCTTTGCACCCTGAATACCCTGCTTGTCATCCCCTATAATAATAATGTCATCAACATAAACAAGAATGTTTGTAATACCTCTCTAGGTCTTCTGTATGAACAAGGAGTGATCAGCAATTGATCACACAAACCCTTGCTGCTCTATCAAGTCCGAGAGCTTTTGGAACCATGCTCTTAGACTCTGCTTGAGGCCATAGATAGCCTTGTGTAACCTGCAAACCTTCTGACACTCCCCCTCAGCAGCAAACCCAGGTGGCTGCTGCATGTAGACCTCCTCCTGTAGGTCACCATAGAGGAATGCATTCTTCACATCAAGCTAATAAAGAGGCCAATCTCGTGTCACAACAACGACAAGGAGAATACGTAGAGTCTGGCAACTAAGGAGAAAGTATCATGATAGTCCACCCCATATGTCTGGGTGAACCCTCGTGCCACAAGTCTCGCCTTATAGCGATCCACACTGCCATACGCACGGTGTTTCACAGTGAATACCCATTTGCATCCCAAGATTGATGTATCAACATGAGTAGAAACAAGACTCCACGTACCACGTGATTGTAGCGCAACCATCTCCTCCTCCATAGCTAACCTCCACTGACTATCTTTGAGAGCCTCCTGATACATCTGTGGTAACTACACGACTGATAGTGCTAACGTAAATCTCCTGAAATCTGCAGGTTGTCAGGAGGGTAAGTAGCACACGCCCGTTTCTGCTTAAAGAAATCTGGGCTGCAAGAGGGTAAGTAGCACACGCCCGTTTCTGCTTTCGCAGAACAATCGGTACGTCAAGATCATCTACCAAGTCCTGGACCTGTATATTTCCCTCTTGAGAGGGTACCTGCTCCTCCTATTGCACAGTCAATTCAGTAGTGCCATCAGTAGAAATAATATGCTCATTACATACCTGAGGTGTGTTGGATGATGGGCAAGGCTTGTGAGCATGGCGAATGGAGTGAGATCTGCGAGGAACAATGATGACATGCCGAGCGACTAAGACAAAGGTATCTAGATGGTCGTTGTGACCTCGGTCACTCAGCTAAGTCAATCAAGAAAAATCAGACCACTAATAATAGACAAAATCGATCAAAAACGCGAAAGCGGTGTCGCTATTGGATTAACCTGGTATAGCGACCAGGGTCGAACTCAAGGAGCACGGGTTGGCCTCTCGGCCTACGAAGTAGTCAAATAGGAATAAAATAAAAGAACAAAATATTTTGAGTGGTTTTTAATTATTTTATATTTTTTGGATTTTTTAATGTATTAAGAAAATAAGAAAAGTAAACAAACACACACTTCAACAAATTATTAAAAGCAATAAAAATCAACCAAAAATTCTAACAAAAATGTTTTTATGTGTTTTATAATTTTTAGTGTTTTTGATGAATTTTTGAGAATTTTCTGATATTTATTTAATTTTCTAAAAATCAAACAGTGGCAGAAATCAAAGGTATTGTCCAGCCGAGCTAAAAGGGCCTAGATAAAATATCTAAAGCCCCCAAATTAGCTGGGAGGTAATTTTCCTGTAAAGAAATATAAGCAAGGAAAATTTAGGCACCTATTTTATTATTTTTGGATTTTTGATTTAATTATTAGAATTTTTATAAGATTTTAGGTGTTTTTCAATTTTTAGGTGTTTTAGATAATGAAAAATAGCCAAAATTGGCTAGAAAATCAAGCTAAGTAAACCAAACAGTAGACAATTTTTCTGGAATTTTTAAATGAGTTTTAATATTTTTTTTGCGGTTTTTAAAGTTAGACAGTAGCAAAATTAAGTGTTTTTGATTTTTTTAAAATATCAAATGAAAACAAAAATGTCCTAAAAAATCCTCGAAAATTTTACACCATGACATGAGCCATGTGTCCAATTTTCGTTGGATTTGGAGGTAATTTGCTATTTTATTCAAAAATAAAGAGAGGGTACAGTGCACATGGACCAAAGTGCAAATACCCGAGAGTCTGGGGGGTCTGGTGCAATTAACCCAGCAAAATCATGCGCCACGCACATGCCTGGGGCACTCAGGGACCCAAATGCAATGAAAATTAGTTCCAAGGACTTATTGGTAACAGGTACCAAAAGTCCAGGGCCCTATTCGCAAAATACCCAAAATATCACGCACATGTTTAAATACAATACGCACAGGGGTATAGATGCAAATAAACTAAAAGTTTCATTCAACTGTTAACATCCAGAACAACAGGGGCATATAGTGCAATTAACCCAAAGAAACCACGTGACGAAGCACGTGTCAGACCATGTATAGGGGTATAACAGCAAATAAAGGCAAGCACACGGGTCTCTATGCAAAAGTACCAAAACTTAAACAACTACGCTAAATATTTACACGACTAAAAATGAAATAAAATAACTAAGAGGGCCTAAGGGTAAATTACCCTTTATTAATCGAAACGTAGGATGAACGCCACGTGTCTGATCAAACGGTCGAGGACACTCAGAGGCTACACCCCTCACTGGACCGACGGCTGCGATCGACTCTCCTCTGATCTGACGGTAAAGGCAGCTCCAGGGATGAACGGCCCAGATGACACCTGGAGCGGGAGGACTGATCGAACGGAGGAGGAGGATCCTCGAAGAACAGATGACCGGCGAAGTTCGCCGGCCCGGTGGCTTCGCTCCGGGGCTCCTCTGCTGCGCCTGAAGGTCGGAGAAGCTCCGCAAGGGTGTCCCGCAGCTGGTGGTGGGCTCCGATGATCCAGCCGAGCTCTGAGGAGCTCGGGCAAGGTCGGCGGAGCTGTGCCTCCTGGCTGAATGACGAAGGACCTCAGATGGCCTTCGTTCGACCTGCAAAGCAATCCAGAAGACTCGCGGGTCGAGGGCAAATTGCCTCGACCCGGTTAGGCGGAGTGACAGTGGTCTGTGGGTCGATATGGCGACTTCCGGCGAAGGGGGTAGACGGAGGAGCTCGACTCCCAGCTCCTGTGCGAGCTGGGTTGGATGGAGGGGTGAAGAATGTGCGCGGGAAGGCGACGAAGGCTATGGCGATGCCCGATGATCGGATGGTGGTCGGAATCGGGAGGAATCGACGATGGACGGCGGCAGAGCGATTTGGGGGTAACTAAAAATTAGGGAAAAAGAAAGGCTATCGGAGCTACCTGGGTGGACGAGGAGACTGGGGAGGAGCTAAGGAAGCTCCTGGTCTTCGCCTCGAGGAGCGTCTCCCTCCGAGGCTCGGTGCTCACGCTGGTGGCGGAGCAGCAGCGGCGAAGCTCGCCGGATCGATGGTCTCTCTTCCTCTCCTCGCTTCGACAGCACCGGGCACGAGCTGTCACTCTCGCGCACTCACTGGAGCTCACAAGTGAAGGATTCGAATGGCCAAAGATAGGGAATTAGGGTGGAGGAGCTCGGCTTTATACGTGGGGGTGATCCGGAAAGAATCACGCGGGTAGGGAAATCAGGAGCGCGGATCTCGATGCGGTGGCTCCGGCGAGGGTCTCGGGTGTATCGCGAAGAAGTCGGACCCGGGGTTTGGTGAAATGGGTGTCGGATCAAGCGGGTAGAAAAGGGAGAAATCGGGTCCGTCACCCAGATCCGAGACGGTGTGGTCCTGGGGGGGGAGTTGACCGGGCGGTCAACACTCCCAGGACCCAATAGGAACAGGCCACGTGGATATTATTTGGAAGTGAAATAACAGGTGGCAAATGGCTGAATTTGTAAAAAGTTAAAACATGAAATATTTTTATTTTATTTTTTTCTATTTTTTGTGATTTTTAATAAATTTTTAGAAATAAAAATAAGGTACTTACATTATATAGCTATATATAGGTATATGCACAATATAGGCTTTTTAATTTTTGATTTTTTTAATTATTATTTTTGTGCAATTTTATCCCTATTTTACATTTTATTTATTTTCATTATAAAATAAGGAATAAAAAGGTATTTTTATTTTATTTTTATTATTTATATACATAGGTAAAATAAATACATATATACATTTATTTACATGGTATATATACAATATATTTTTGTGTTTTTAATTTTGCTATTTTTATTTGGTTTTTGTTTTGATTGTTTTTATTTTATTTATTTGTATTTTATAACATAGAATATTTACAAAAATTTTGGAAATTAATTTTATTTATTTACAAGGTTAAATAGATATATAAGAGTGGTTCATGTACATGATGAAAGTGGTGTTTTTTTGTTCTTTTTAATTTTTACCCTTTTTCTTTTGTTTTTATACTTCTAAATATGTACAAGTATTTACAAGCATATTTTGGGCTATTTTTGTGAGGAAAAATATTTTTATTTATTTACATAAATATTTACACATGAGCCCCTATCTCCCTCTACTTTGGCTTTTATGCGGTCAGGCCCATACTGAGCCCTCCCTTGGGTTAGGTTGCTCAATATTTATTCTAAATATTTCCCTCTTTTTCTTTTTAATCTTTATTCTTTTATTTTTGCATAAAAACATGCTAATTATAGGTTTTTACACAATGCATGCTTTAGGTAATTATTCCTATTTACACATATCTACATGTATTTGCAAAGGTTTTTGTAGCTAAAATATAAGAATAAAGAGTGATGAATGAGTATTCATCACCCCCCCCTATACTTAACTTTGCTAGTCCCTTAGCAAACACTTATTTGAAAAAGAAGTGAAAAAGAAAGAAAAGAAAAAGAAAAAGAGAATGTACATGGATCAAGGCTGATTATTAAACTTGCCTTCATTAAATTGGGGTATGGAGCTCGATCAGATATTTGGATTATTAATGTGTCGGAACGTTATTTGGACTTAAGTCTAAAACTCAACAGCCTCTAAGTTCCACTAATTTATAACCAAGACTCCTCAATGCTCCAGATCAAAACAAGTCATCAATCACAAACCCTGAAGACCATGAATCTTTTCTTGTCCTGTGAAAGTGAGGTCTAAGCTCTCCACCTCAGAAATGGCAACTTGACAACCCTCCCCAACAAGGTAACTCTATGACCTCAATCTGGCCACTCTTTCCTCGAGAAGCGGGGTATTCCCTTCTAAGTTCAAGTTCAACCGGCTCAAGAAGAGGAGGAAGAAGAGAATGGGTCAAGGCCAGTGTAGCCAAGTACCCTTGGGAGCTTGACCAGTGTAGCCAAGTCTCCCTGCTGCAAGCTACCACTACAAGAAAGATTAGAACATGCGACGGTCAACATCCGTCGCTAAAGATAACTTGATTGTCCCCTCTGATCAATGGGGACGGTCATAAGACTGTCTCCAAAGGTCGCGTCGCATTTGGTATACGCGACGGTACTACCAGCCGTCCCCAATACCCATACATAGGGGACGGTCAGGACCGTCCCGAAAAGCCTGGCATAGGGGACGGTCGTGACCGTCCCTTAAAGTATATTATTGGGGACGGTCATGACCATCCCTTAAAGTCAGTCAGGGGGGACGATTATGACCGTCCCAAAAGAGAGAAAGTGAAGACGGTCATAACCGTCTCTAAGAACGAAGGGGACGGTCGCAATGACCGTCCCCTTTGTTCATCTGCTAACAAAAAAAATTTCCATTGCCCCCTATTTGATCCTCATTTTCCCCTGTTACAAAAAATCTGTATTCATAATAAAAATTACGATCACCAGACAAAAAAATGCAATCCACATTCATAAAAACCTCGTCCAACAACACATGCATTCAAAATAGTACATTATCCTACAATAATTGTTCAAAATAGTTATACAATATACTAAAGTGTCCTACAAACTAAGTAAGCTATCCTACTCGTCGTCCTCATCCTCTTCGTCATCGGCGTCCTCGTCATCATCTTCTTCTTCGCCTTCATCGTCGTCGCCTAGCCTCGCAGCGGTATTATCATCATCTGTTGGGTGGTTAGTCGACGCTCCACCTTGATGTGTCTGCATGAATGCATTGAAAATCGCCATTTGTTGGCGCAAATCCTGAATCTCCATATTCATGCTAGACACCTGACTCTCTAATTCCCTCTCTCTTTGTGTCTTCTGAGAGGTCGAGCCGGTCCCTACTCCATACCAATTCCGTATGGTGGCACCACGACCACCACAACGGACGTGTCCCTGATGCTCTGGACCGGTCGCCTGGAGGAAGGCCACATCAGGAGTAAGTGGTGGATGACTCGTTCCGGTGGGGTCTACAGAGCCAGTGGTTGCGAGCCTGACCATCTCCTCCTACAAATTTATTTAAGTAAGTTCAAATTCATTTAATTTGTAAGAAAGATGCAAATATGTTATGAATAACTTACATGAATTGGACCATAGGTAGGATCCACCCAATGAACTTCCCCGCCCACATCGCGGCTCTTAGACTTCTCGAAGACTTCCATTCGGCTGGGCACTCTCTCGTTCTCCACTTCCTAATGTGAAAAGATTAGTAAACTTAGGATATCATTTTAATGCATATTTAATAGTTAAAATTTTAACAGTAATCATAAAGTAGATTACTTACGAAGTTATCCTTTAATTGATTTGTGTTGTGATGAGAACCCATCAGATACCTTCAAACTTTTAAGGAAGCTGAAAATTTTATCACGCTCAGCGTTGGATAATGTATATACTGCTGCAGGTATATTAATCCGTCCATTGTCTAATTCAATTGGATGTAGATCCTCGTGTATTCCAAGCTGAACTAGATCTCGTCTCGTTCTTACATTATCTTTAGATTGACCTGAAAGATCTAATATTCCCAAAATATTCTCCAAAACATTCTTCTCAATATGCATGACATCCAAATTATGACGAATTTGTAAGTGTCTCGAGTATGGTAACTCTCTGAAAAAAATACTTTGTTTCTTCCAACCACCGGCTACACTTTTCTTCGTTTTTCGTCCTAAACAACTGCTTCATACAAGTAATTGTTGTTCCCAAATAATGTTACCATTGACATGCGCTAAGTCAAGTCGTTGCCCATAAGGTGAGCCATCAAATTTCTCATTACTATCTGCCCTTTGCCATCTATGCTTCGGTGGAAGGAATCGACGATGACCCAAATAGCAATGTTTCATACTTCCAGAGAGCCATGTCGAATGTGTTTTTTCAAGACAGACAGGACAGGCGAGTTTTCCCTTAGTACTCCAACCAGACAAATTTGCGTACGCGGGAAAGTCATTTATAGTCCACAATAGTGCAGCTTGTAATTTAAATGTCTCTTTCCTACATGCATCATATGTAGGTATTCCAGTAGTCCATAAGACTTTTAGTTCATCCATTACTGGTTGTAGGTACACATCAATAGCGTTGCCAGGACCTTTAGGACCAGGAATTAGTATTGTCATCATCATAAACGATGAACTCATTGACATCCATGGTGGTAGATTGTAAATAATCAGAATCACGGGCCAAATACTGTAACTCAGACTCATATTACCAAACGGATTGAAACCATCTGAGGCTAATCCCAAACGAACATTTCTATCATCATTAGAGAAATTCGGATATCTCTGATCAAATTTTATCCATTCTTCTGCATCGGATGGATGTCTCATAGCTCCATTAGCATCTCGTTTATTTGAACGAGAATGCCACGTCATCCACTTTGCAGTTTTTTCAGACATGAAGAGACGTTTCAGTCTTGGAATTAGGGGGAAGTATCGTAATATTTTCACCGACTTCTTCTTTGTCTTTAAATTATTTTTTTCTTCTTTATACCTGGAAGCCTTACAATATGGACAAAGAATTAAATCCGAATTCTCTCCTCGAAAAAGCATACAGTCATTAACACAAGCATCGATCTTCTCGTATTTCAGACCAAGCGATCGGAATCGTTGCTTCGCCTCTTTCCAATCCTTAGGATAATTCTGAGGATTATTTAATAACTTTCGTATTAAACCCAGCACATCTGTCATCATTGCTGCAGTTGATCCGTTCCTTACTTTCATCTTAAACAGCTCTAACAAAAACTGCAAACGCGTCATTTCCACCCCAGGAGCCAATATATCTTCTGCATCTGGCAAACTGCTCGAGAACCTATCATCTAAACCAATGTCTTGTGCCTCAGGTCTTCTTAAATCGTCCATTAGTTCAAATAACTCGTGATCAACATTATTCAAGGTTTGTGTAGTCACTCCTGCATCTACGCCCATATCCTCATCCATTCGCAAATTTAAACCCTCTCCATGTTCAGTCCAAATGGAGTAATGTAACCAAAATCCGTTGAGTACGAGATGGTTATACACTGCCTCTCTAACATCCCATTTGATATTCTTACATCTCACACACGGACAATAAATCTTTAGGCCACCAAATTTCTTATTAACTCTTTCTATTTCAAATGCCCAATCCAAGAACGCAATCACTCCTCTCTTATATTGTTGAAAGTCATCGTATCTCTTATCCATCCATGATTTATCCATTTTACTGCACAATCATAATAAAATCCACCATTGTGTTATTATAGACAACAAGTTTTCCACCCTAAATCATAATGAAGTGTTTCCCTTATACACAAATCATTATGGGTATATGTATTGTATACACAAATAATTATGGGCATATCTATGATATACACAAATCATTATGGGTATATGTATTGTATACACAAATAGTTATGGGCATATCTATGATATACACAAATCATTATGGGTATATGTATTGTATACACAAATCACTATCTATTGTATGAAAACCTAGGCAAATCATATCTATTGTATGGGTATATGAAAACCTAGGCATATCACAAAAACAAATCATAACTAGGGGAAAACCTAGGCAAATCATATCTATTGTATACTAAACAAATCAAGCAAACCTAGGTAATCATCAAAACAACTAAATCATATGGAGAAAAACAACTCTAACAAGATTATAAAGTAAAATAAACAAGAATAAAAGCAAAGGAGTGTTGATAGTTACCGAATATGAAGATTGACGAGGTCCGCAAGCACGGAGGAGCTGGAGGCGACGCCGGGGCGGAGCGGGCGATCGTGGGGCGGTGGGTTGAAGAGAGGAGAATGGAATGAAAATGCAGGTCGAAGGGGGTTTTTTCGATCTGACCAATGGGGACGGTCGTAATGACCGTCTCCATTGGTGACGATCGGCAACGGTTCACTAAAGACCGTCTCCTTTGAATGGCATAAGGGACGATTCTCATTAACCGTCCCTTTTGGCCAAGGCAGAGGGGACGGTCAAGAGAAACCGTACCCTCTGGTCGACCACTTTGGTCCATTCGTCAGAGGCGACGCCAACAGAGGAATAAAGTGGACGGTCAGGACCGTCCCCAAAGCCCTTGCAGGAGGGTCGAAAACATCCAGTAGCTTGGTCTAGGCAGAGGGGACGGTCAATATAACCGTCCCCTATGGTCGACCTCTTTGGTCCAATCGCTAGAAGCGATGCCAACAGAGGAACAATGGGGACGGTCAGGACCGTCCCCAATGCCCTTTCAGAAGGGTTGAAAACGTCCAGTGGCCTGCTCAAAACAGAGGGGACGGTCACCTATGACCGTCCCCTCTGGTCGACCTCTTTGGTCCAATCGCTGAGGCGACGCCAACAGAGGAATAATGGGGACGGTCAGGACCGTCCCCAAAGCCCTTCCAGGAGGGTCGAAAACGTCCAGTAGCCTGGTCAAGGCAGAGGGGACGGTCACTATAACCGTCCCCTCTGGTCGACCTCTTTGGTCCAATCGCTATAGGCGACGCCAACAGAGGAGCAATGGGGACGATCAGGACCGTCCCCAATGCCCTTTCAGAAGGGTCGAAAACGTCCAGTGGCCTGCTCAAAACAGAGGGGACGGTCACCTATGACCGTCCCCTTTGGTCGACATCTATGGTCCAATCGCTAGAGGAGACACCAACAGAGGAACGATGGGGACGGTCAGGACCGTCCCCAAAGCCCTTCAGAAGGGTCGAAAACGTCCAGTGGCATGACTCAAGGCAGAGGAGACGGTCATTAGTGACCGTCCCCATTGAGTTAATACAGTAGGGACGATAGTCTACAAACAGTCTCCAATTATGTGGTTATTGGGGACGGTTGTTTGATGACCGTCCCTAAAAAGAGGCATTAGGGACGGTCATTCAAAAACCGTCGTTAGTTGTCGTCCCTAAATGGGGCAATTCCTGTAGTGTACATCAGGTGGATCATGAAACTCAAGCTTTGCTTATTGCACTCTATATACATACTCCGGTGGGATTATCATTTTCTATCAGACCCACCACTTTTTTGGAGTTATTTTCTTTTTGCACATTTTTTTTTCGAGTGCATCTATACAACATATACATGTGCAGCATATATACAAGGAGTTTTTCCTCTTGAGCCAGTAGACTATCCCTCTTTTGAAGCTTTATTGCAACTCACAACTCCCGTCGTTAGACCTCATGGCAACCAGACCAAGTTGAGACGCACTTCCTTCACTAAAAGAAGAAGAGAGGTTCCGCCTAGAAGTACTACCCTCATATGCTACCCCAAGTCAAGGAAGACTGCCTCCTCACCACCTCTTCCGTAGAGAGCTCGGTGCATAGTGCTGGTGTCCAAGTAAAGCCATTGTCTATATGAGTCATGTGTTGTTGTTAAGTGCTCTACTTAGGCTCATTAAGATGACATTTGATCATAGCCTAGTGGACTCAAAGAATTAAGTCACCATGGACCTGAAAAGCCTTAACCCTAAGCCCTATAAGGTTCCTCTTAGAAGTTAGGTGGATTAAGATCTTAATCAAGCTCCATTTCTCAATTTGATTCCAGGCTAGTTTAAATGTCAACTATCATCCAGAAAAACTATATACATATGTACACAAGATGCTTATTTACACAAATTTTACAATCATGCAAAATTTTTGAAAAATGTTTTGAAATCATGGATGAATGATGCATGGAGTGCACGTTTTGCAAAAAGATATTTACACACATTTACACAAGATTTTTGCAAACTTTTGATTTTCAAAACATTTTGGAAAAATTTTGTACTATATACATAATTTTGATACAAAAATATTTACACAAGCTTTACACAAAAGATTTTTGAAATCATTTTTACAAAAATAATTTGTACACTAGCTATTTATGTGCAAATAAAAGAATGTTTATGTACATGAAAATTTTTTAATTTTTGTGATTTTTAGCCATTTTATTTATTAACACACTCACACAAAGTACGAGTTATGGCTAAAGTATATATGAAATATATACACACCCCCCTATACTTAGCTCGAACGATGTCCTCAGAGTCAAGAGCGATGAAGAAGACATAACTCGTGCTAGGTATAAGGAAGTGAAAAGAAGGGCTATATACAAAGAAGAATGAATGGAATAGAAAAGTCAAGAGTGTCTCGGGTCTTCCCCCTATACTTAGGATCAAGTATTCCTAAGTATAGCAGGTTGTATACTAAGGGAAGATCGAGTGGGGAATGTACGGGGTCTACCCCCCCATACTTAGGGTGAAATGTCCCTAAGTATAGGCAGCAAAAACAGGGGTAAAAAGAAACAAAAGAAATACCCAAAAGGTCTCACATCCCCCCTATACTTAGGGTAAAGTGCACCCTAAGTATAGCATAATCACAAGATGAAGAAAGGGATGTGGGACTAAAGAATGTAGTGATATGGACATCTGGATCTATACAAGGCGGAAGATCAGTGAAACTCAGGCGTGAGATGCATTAGATGTGAGTCAAAGACCACATCTCACGCAAAATGAATATGGGCAAGATCAGCGACCCGCGGCTCATGATCTAGAAATGGCTTGAGCCGCTGGCCGTTCACTCGAAAGGTACTCTCAAAGACAACTCAGATATATCAATGCTACCGTTGTCGTGTACCTTTCTGACCAAGTAGGGTCCCTTCCATTTGCTCTGTAGCTTCCCTGGAAACAAACGTAGCCTCGCATCAAACAACCATACTCTCTGTCCAATCTCAAAATGCTTGTGGCTGATATGAGAATCATGCCACTCCTTCACTCTCTCCTTATACTGTAGGCTGTTTGAGAAAGCTGTATCTCTAAGCTCCTCCAGGGCGGCTAACTCTGCCCTCCTCTGGTCTCCCATACCATTTGGATCCATAAGAATATCTGTAACTGCCCAAAGTGACTTGTGCCTCAGCTCAACAGGTAAATGGCACGGCTTGCCATATATGAGGCGAAAGGGAGATGTGCCCAATGGAGTCTTGAAAGACGTCCTATATGCCCACAAGACCGAGTCCAAAAGCTGTGACCAATCCTTTCGGTCAGGGCGGACGACTTTCTGCAGTATAGTCTTGATCTCCCTGTTCGACACCTCGGCTAGACCATTCGTCTGTGGATGATAAGGTGTAGCAACACGATGGTCTATACCGAACTCGCTAGCAAGGGCCTTCACCTGGTCGTTGATGAAATGAGATCCCCCATCAGAAATCAGAACTCGTGGAACCCCGAACCGCGTGATGATGTGCTTCCTCAAAAATATGCAAACTGTCCTCGCATCAGCGGCTCGGGCGGGGATAGCCTCAACCCAACGACTAACATAATCCACGGCCAACAGAATGTACTCAAATCCCTGACTTTTAGGGAATGGACCCATGAAATCGATGCCCCATGCGTCAAAAACCTCACAGAAGTGAATGGGCTGCATCGGCATCATATCACGCTGTCCACAAGTGCCCATCCTCTGACAGTCAGTACACCTCTTCACGAACTCATCTGAGTCCTTGAAGAGGGTAGGCCACCACAAACCAGATTGGAGCACTTTCTGTGCCGTTCTCCTCCCAGAATGATGTCCTCCTGCCTCAAGCTTGTGGCGGTAAGTGAGGACGCTATGGTGTTCCTCCTGAGGAATACACCGACGCCAGACGCTATCCCCTCCTTCATGGTAAAGGATGGGATCCTCCCAATGGTAGGACTTGGCCTTCGCAAGGAAGGTCTCAAGCCTCTGCCTGGGCCAATCTTGTGGGACTTTCCCAGCAACGAGAAAGTTCACAATATCGGCATACCACGGGAGTGAGGCGATAGCAAGGATCGCCTCATCTGGGAAGGTATCTCGAATGGGATCAATCTGCTCAGACTCCTCAAGCTGCTCTAAACGGGAGAGATGATCCGCCACCACATTCTTGACTCCAGGCTTATCCTTGATCTCAATGTCGAACTCCTGGAGTAGAAGGATCCATCTAGTAAGTCTGGCCTTGGCATCCTTCTTTGCCATGAGGTACCTGATGGCGGTGTGATCTGTGTACAAAGTCACTCTAGATCCAATGATATAAGATCGAAACTTATCTAGGGCAAACACTACGGCTAGCATTTTCTTCTCTGTAACCGTGTAATTCTGCTGGGCGGAATCCAATGTGCAGCTAGCATAGTGAATGGCAAATGGAACTCCATCCCTCCTCTGTCCCAGCACTGCCCCTACGGCAAAATCGGAGGCGTCCGTCATGATCTCAAATGGGAGAGACCAATTAGGCGGCTAAAGGACAGGAGCCTCAATCACACACTGCTGGAGAGTCGCAAAGGACGAAAGACACTTATCATCGACAAGGAACTCGGTGTCTTTCGTCAAGAGGTCAGTCAACGGTCGGGCAATCCTGTTGAAATCCTGAATAAATCTCCTATAAAATCCAACGTGCCCCAGGAATGACCGTAGCTGCCTCAAATTGGACGGCGGTGCGAGTTTTCTAATGACATCAACCTTGGCCGGATCAACCTCCATGCCCCTGTTGGAGATGATGTGGCCAAGCACCGTCCCTTGAGTCACCATGAAGTGACTCTTCTCCCAAGATAGAACCAAATGGTACTCAATACATCGCTGGAGTACTCGGTCTAGGCAGTCAAGACAGGAGTCGAATCCGTCGCCGTAGATCGAGAAATCGTCCATGAAGACCTCCAAACACTCCCCTACCATGTCTGAAAAGATCGACAGCATGCACCTCTGAAAAGTCGCAGGGGCGTTGCATAGCCCAAATGGCATGCGTCGAAAGGCATATGTACCAAAGGGACAGGTAAAGGTGGTCTTCTCCTGATCCTCAGGAGCGATGGCCACCTGGTTGTAGCCCGAGTACCCATCCAGGAAGCAATAGTGGCTCTTCCCTGCCAGTCTCTCAATGATCTGGTCAATAAAAGGCAGGGGAAATGGTCCTTCTTGGTGGCCTAGTTGAGTCTCCTGTAGTCAACACAGACCCTCCAAGAGGTGGGTACCCGTGTAGCAATCTCCTCTCCCGACTCACTGATCACAGTCGTGATGCCCGTCTTCTTGGGCACCACATGCAAGGGGCTAACCCACTTGGAGTCGGAAATGGGATAAATAAAATCTGCACTCCACCATTTTGATATTTCCTTCATCACGATCTCTCTCAGGTTGGGGTTCAGTCGTCGCTGGAACTCACGCGACGGCTTCGCCCCCTCCTCGAGATAGATATGGTGGGAGCACACTGATGGACTAATCCCATGGAGATCTGCTACGCTCCATCCGATTGCCTTGCGGTTCTTTTCAAGAACCCCCATCAAATGAGATTCTTGCTCTCCAGTCATATCGGTGGAGATGATGACTGGGTACATCTCAGGTTCGCCCGCAAGGAACCGATACTTCAGCGAAGTAGGGAGCGGCTTCAGCTCTGGACAGCTGAGTGCTGGCAAATCTGGCCTCGGAAGAAGATGTGTGAGTGCTGCTAAGTCTGCCAAATCTGCCTGGGAGAAAGAAAGCGAACTCTCACAAACTGAGTCTAGAGAAGGCTGCTCGACTGTACTGTCTCTGATCTGCTCTGCCTCTACCTCCTCCTCATCTGTAGGCTCAGGTGGACTCAAGTCTGGCATCTGATCATCACAATCTGCCCAATCAGACTCTGAATCCGAGGGATCTGCATCAAATAAGGTGGCATCAGTACCACCATCACCAAAAGCTGTGTCGCGGTCGAGAACCGGCTCTGCTGCCTCTGTAGTATCCTGGACCAGGGCTGTGCTCTCCAAGCTCTCCTCTGCTGTCATCTCTGCATCAGTGGTGTCTGGAAATGAGAGGATGGCCTGTGCTGAAGGGTCTGCCCATGCTGCCTCATCATCTGTGATCACAAAATCACAGTCCTGGTGGATGTCTAACCCGGCATCTGCCAGCTGCTCTGTGTCTGTGCTGGCCTCTGAGCGTGCTCTCTCTCTGGCTCTGTAGTCCTCAACCGTCTCTATTTGTATACTCTCGCCCTCGACGCGAAAGTATACCTTCCCGCTGTCATGATCAGTCACCGCCTTGGCTGTGGCCAAGAACGGACGACCGAGGATGATGGGGGTATCGGCCACTGAATCAGGGATCTCCATGTCCAACACTACGAAGTCCATGGGGAATTCCAGGCCCTGAATAGTGACGATAACGTCTCGCAACAACCCCTTCGGCCTCTTGACAGATCGATCAGCAAATTGAAGGACTGTCCTGCTCTGTCTAAGAGTGCCCAACTCGAAGCGGTCGAGAAGGGCTGCCGGAAGGAGGTTGATCGATGATCCACTATCCAATAGAGTACGGTCGAACCTCTGCTCACTAATCTGGCATCTGACATACGGGGCCCCTGAATCTGGCCTCTTGGCCGGCAGACGGTTCTGGATCGCGAAGCACGTGGCTTTCGTCAGCACATGAATCTCTGAAGTGTGGTTCCTCCTCCTCCTCCTGGCTGTGGTCCTGTCTCTCAAAGATCGCTGAAGAAGGGGAATGTGCTGCAAAGCCTCCTGAAGGGTCAACTGTATGTGAAATCTGTCGATCATGCTCTGGCTGAACTCCTCCTGCTCTCTCTTTTTTGGATCTTTTTCTTTTTTCTTCCCCTTCCCCATCTGAAGGGCTCTAGGGAAGGGGATCACAGGGTCCTTCTCAGATGAAGGACTAGGAAAAGGCCTAGACGGCTCGACGGTCGGATCCGCACATACATCAATCACCACAGTGGGACCAGAAGAAACTAAACCTTTTCCTTTATTCAAAACAGCGTTCTGAGATACATCAACCGAAGGAAAAATAACATCTCTATCAAAACGGACACCGGTGGCCTCAGTACCACCACGGGCTGGCTCTGCTGCTGGACGTCTCGCGGCCTCAGTACCGCGGGCTGGCTCGGCTCCTCTGGTGGCATCAGCACCACCTCCTCGAACTGGTGAAGCAGCGGCCTCAGTACCGCCGGTGGAATCAGCATCCTTGGTGGCGTCAGTACCACCATCATCATCGTGCGCGGCATCAGTATCGTTCTCCTCCTCCTCGTATGGCGCCCTGGGTGGATCCTCGTGCCGTCGCTCAGACGAGGCGCCGCCTGCTGGTGCTCTACCGCTCCTAAGTGTAACAAAATCAGCATCAAATAGATCCGAAGACATATCATCAAATGGATCACTAGGAGTGGCGTGCTCAGTGGAAACTACCTGCTCAGATTTCCTCTTCAGGTTGTTCGGATTTGGCTCTATCTGTGCAGGAATGGCGGCCTTCCCTCTCACAAGGTCCCGCATCTCCTGGCGGAACTCGTCCATCTCCCGTCTGAAGGTAGCATGCTGGTCCGTAACGAGGCGGGCTATGTCATCCAAGGCGGGGCTCTCATGGGAGCCCGACGGGTAGCCTCTCTGGTGCTGAGGATGCTGGAACTGGTGCTGCTGGTAAGAGGGGTAGGAGGAAGGATGCTGCTGCTGGTGTGGTGGGTGAGCCTGCTGCTCACGTCTCCAAGACTGTCCCTGCTGCTGATAGGGACGAGGAACGAAGGATGACTGCTGATATGGCTGGTGGGCTGGGGGCTGCTGCTGCGGCTGGTGATCTCTCTGCTGGCCATACTGCCCTCCCTAACCGGATGACTACTGCTGGGCTGGGTACCTGATGAATCTCGTATTCATCACTCTAAATCTCATTTATTAAGCTCAAATCCCTAAAAATCAACAGCATTCTGGCATCTATTTTGCATAATTAGCATTCATACATGATTTCATAAGAACTGCATTTTAGCACAAAAATCTGCATAAAATAAGAAGCCAAAAATCCAAGCCAAAATGACCTGTAAATAAGCCTAACTTCCCGGATTTTTAGCACATTCATGCTAACTCCGAATAACTCAAAACGACTTCCACTGTGTACATATCACTAATAAGAATAAAGAAAAAATACAAAAAAATAACTAACCCAAATAAGTGGACCAAAAACCCAAACCCTAATTTCAGGATTTTCGGACTAAAAGCCACATATCTTCTCCATCCAGTGTCCGATTTAATCCTACTCACTTTTGAACTAATGTGCATTCAATTATCTTCAAAACAAGACCAAGTTCAAGTGAATCGGAGCTCATATGTGAAAGTTGGGTTTTGGGCCTCTTTTGTACATTGTATATTTTCGCAGTTTTGACCTTGTATTTTATGTATATATTTTCTTAATCAATAAAAATCCAAAAAAATTAGAATTAAGTGTCTTTTATTTATCTTTGATTTTTACATATTTTTCCGGATTTTTATCTTGTTTAAAAATGACAAAAAAATTATAAACCCAAAAATCAAGGTATTCTATGTACATAGGATACCCCAAAAATTCACTTTGTGCAAATGATCGATTTTGGTTTTGATGTCTTCATGAAAGTTGTAGATCTCATTGAGACGAGCAATTTTCGTGAAGAAAGTTTTCCGATCCGAGGTCATTTACTATTTATTTTTGATTTTACAAGATAATTATTTTCTGAATTTTCTGGTGCTGATACGTGGCAGCACCTGGTGCCTCCACGTGTCAGCTGTTTTTGGCACCTTTATATATTCGTTTTATATAAAAAAAATAATAAAAAATTTAAAAAATAAAGAGACGCACGTGCATCGCACGTGCCTCCAAGGCACGTGCTCCGCACGCGCGTCTCTCTCTTCCTTTGGTGCCGCCACGTGTCCCACGCAGGGCCGCCCGATCTCGGCCGATCGGACGGCTCCTGCTCGTCTTCCTCCTCCGAGCCCCCTTTCCCCTTTTGACCCACCTCCGTCGATCTCCTCCGAGATCTCCGCCGCGGATCTCGCGAGCTCCGCCCATCTCCGATCGCCGCCCCCGCGTATCCCTCTGATCGCCCTCATGCCCGATCTTCCTCTTCAAATCAAAACCCCCAAATCGAATCCCGGCCTACCCCCTTTCCATCTCCGACCGAAACCCCCTTCTCCTATTTAAACAACCCTCCGCCGCAGCGTACCCTCATCCGCTGACAAGCCTCAGGCGAAGCCCGGTGGTGACAGCCCGGAGCTTCGCCGTCGACGAGATCCGAGGCCACGTCCCCCCGGCCCTCGTTGCAGCCACGGAGATACTCCTCCGCATGCGCTTCTGCTCCGCTACCCGCGTCGAGCCTACGACCACCGACATCGACCCTCTCCTCCGCCCGGCTCGCCTCCGCCCCGCCATCGCCATCGCCGCGAGCTTCATCTCCTTCAACCAACGTTCGCCTTCATTCTCCTCCGGCTCCGCTCCAGCGCCATCACGCCACCGAAGCTCCTCCGACATCGCCTTCACCCTCTTCGCCAACGACGCCGCAACTTCGTCTCCAACCTTATCACCGTTGTCCACGACTTCGAGCAACTCCACCGACCGCCGTCGCCAACGGCCACCTCCGCCTGCCAGCCCATCTCGCCTCCGCCTTGGCCGGGTGCCAGTCACCCCTCTTCACCGACACGCCACCGCCTCCGCCTCGCTTCACCGCCCAACCACCGCAGGAGGCGGTGGTTCTCCAGCCACGCCGCCACATCGGCCGGCCCTGTCGCACTCCCTCCGCCGCTGAAGCCACCGGGCGGTGGTTCCGAGACCCTCCTCACGCGCGTGGCGCATGAGAGGAGGGAACGTCCCCAGCAAGCAACGCCCCAGGGGTCACGTGCTGCGCACGTGCCCCGTGGGCAATTTACAAAGTTTCCCCCGAAGGACTCCCATTTTGCAGATCAGGCCCGCCGACCCAGGGTCACGTGCGGGGCACGTGACCTGCTGGGAATTTTGCACGTATACCCCCACGGGTATAGGTATTTACATTTCAACCATTTGCATCTTTATTTATTTATTTATATTGCATCTGTACCCCTGTGTTCCCCCTCAGTTTTGAACATTTTCTCTACATTATTTTATTATCTAAAAATTGCATGGTGTTTGTTAATTAATTCTCTACGCTTTGACATATTGTGGGCATTTTTGTGACGGGCGGTTAATTAATAAATAATTGTTTTGTGAAAATTGGCGTATTTTACCCATTTTCTGCTCTGAAATTGATAAGTGACTAGCCGTTGCTCTAAAAATTCTCGAAAAATCACATATTGTAGAGTTGATTGTCCTTAACATTGTGCCCAAAAAGATTTGCATTTGCATGCATATTTTGTCCTGTAAAAATCATTTTGCATCTTTTAGTATTTAATTTTTAGTAGGTATTAAACCCCACATTTTCGAGGTTTAGGATTTTTCTGAGATCCGTCACCTAGTGATAGATTTCAGATAATTTTGATTCTTGAAAATAACTAGGTTTGATATTTATTAAAATTAAATATTAAAAATCATTTTGTTTGCTTTTAAAAATCCAAAAAAATTCATATTGCATCCAAAAATTCCAAAAAAATTACAGTGCATCCATTTCATTATAGTTTACATTGTGGCCAAGTTTTGTATTTTTTTGGACATCATCTGAACGTAATTTACATTTTAGTCCCTAAAATAAGGCCAAAGTTGCATTTTGCATCCGTTATTGCATTTAAAATTCCAAAAAAAAAGACCGCCTCGAAAACCGAACACGAACTTTGATAGATTTAATTCTAGGTTGTTCCTTTGCCTCCTTGTGATCGACCTTGGGACTTGCCCAAGTAAAATAAACATAAAACCACGAGATTAAAAATTGAATAAATCATTTGTGGTATTTTCTTGATCGTTTCCTAGTGCCGCCTACAACGCACAACACGATAAAAACAACTTCTTAAACGCAGCATTTCCGGATCCGTCAGATGGCGCCGTTGCCGGGGAGGCAAACGGCTTAGATTTCTGTCTAAATTTTTTTATTCGGTTTTTCGCATTCGGGTAGTCTGACCCCCGAATTTTTCATTGTAAATTCCATTTTTTCTCTGCAATTTATTTTCAGCATTTATTTTTCATATTATTTTGAGTCACTCTCTTACAATTTCTCTCTTATTTTTTTTTGCGAGGTACCTTGTACGTGGAGCGGTTTTCAATAACCGACGCAACTTCACCAAAAACCGCAATTAATTTAAGATCGAGTTGAGTCGTGAGAGAGAGTATAGTCTAGGTTTTTAATTTCTGCACTTTTAATTTCTGCTCATTTATAGCGGTGTCCGTTTGGACTCTCGCGTTTGTAAAAGACCTCTAAACTTTATTCTGTGGTGTGTCGTGGCTTGTTTCACTCTCCGGCGAGGGTGGGGCCCGACTTGAGTGGCGATTAGGATAGACCTGCACATACGGCTCTCAGAGCATTTATATTTTTGCTTGTGCTCGTAGGATCTTAAGCTACACTTCACTTTAATCGAGACGCACATAGATCGTTCAATTTAGCCAAAAATTTAAATCAATTCTTCCCGCTAATAGAACTTTCTGCTTAGGTGTGGTTTTCCATCAGCTTGCATTTCATTTAGAATAATTTTTAAATTTTGTCTAGCATCCCACATGGAGATTGCGAGGATTCACTGTAAGTCTTCTCACTGAGCATTCATCATAGTTTTCCGCGTGCAACGACTTTTCTCGAATTCCTCTCTCTTATTTTATAACATAACTTTAAAGGAAATTGGGACTGGACGGTAGACGTGTATTTGTGCTCATCTAATTTTTCAGTGATCACCTCATTAAAATCGGGACTGCTAAATATATCTGATCTCAAATAACCCATAAAATCAAAAATTTTTGCGGGAGAGCAACCCCGACCTTGGATGATTTTATTTTTCTGAGTGAGCAAGAGACAACATTTAAGGATAGAGCCCAAATCCAAAATCTCAGCTCGCTAAAATTTTTGCCAAGATTGAATTATCACCAATTAAAATTGAAAAGATAATAGCTGAAATCTTGCGGCTTCATTGTGTGAGTTGGTGAACCCAGGGTTGATTTGTGTTTATATTGGTGTGCGTAAACCGATATCAAAGATCAATAGCCGCACTTTTGATAAATTTTCTGTCCCATACAATCATCTCTCTCATCTCTTGATTTTAATCTCATCATGGAAAATTTTCCGAATCTCAGATCCAACCCATCATTTCTCTCAACTCCTTCAAAAATGACCGAACATCACTATGAAAACAAATCTGTCTCGGTTTGGCCCAAATCAACTGCATCATCTTCTTTCAATAATCCCCCAACATTTGTGGGAAACTTTCAACCGCAAATGAATTTGGCCACCTCATTGAATCTTTACTCAAAACATCCAACCAGAAATGACCACTTACCATCTTGGACTGAATCACCTCATTCTCAATCTCTCGCCAATGAAACCTTTCAAGATCGAAATCCCTTTAAATCCCATGACTGGCAGAGAAACCAAACCCAGGTGGAAAGACATGCGCTTAATGATCATCATCGTTGGATTGACCATGACAGACCCCTTGTCAGACATGATACTCATACAGAGGACTGGACTGAACTCCTAGACACATATAAACCCTGTATGTTGACTCCACAATACCAAGAACTGACTAATCATGATCAAAGGATTGAATTCCACTCAGATCAAATACACATGCCTGGATCGTATGAGCAACCTCCTTCCATAATTTTTGAGGAAAAATCTTCAAGAAATGATCGTACAATGGATACTCCAAGAAATTCTCCTCTCCGTACGTACAGAAAAATAGAAGACGGAATCATTGAACAAAATCCGAGTGCTCCCATGATTGATTATGAGCAAAATTGTGAGGATAATGTTTCAAGGATAAAAACAAGATTCGAATTGATGGAGGACAAATTTCAAAAATTTGCCGACCGAGTAATCTCATTCTATGGTGGATCGGGTGTAAAACCAAATGAGGAAATGATTGGAATTTTGAGGATATTCAAAGACCTAGGGATGACTCTAATATCAAAACTCCTGCTCATTATTCCCCTAGGAATGACTGTGCCTCTGATCCATACCCTGAATATCTACGCCCCTTCTCATCTATGGACGACACCACATCGCCACACCACACAGAAAATACAAAAAAATTTGAAAATCCAGAAAATCTCATAAAAATTGAATCTGAAGAAGATCTGAGGAATTTGGATCCTGCTTTACGAGAAGCACTGGAAAAATACTTGATTTTTGAACTTCCCATTATAAAGGCCATTGAACACTTCCCTGACCTTAAGAAATTTCTAATGGACAGATTAATCTTAAAAAAGTCAGGAAGGATTAGAACAAAAACTGAAAGACATATCTTGTCAATGGCCTCCTCCTTGGTGTTGAGGAGAAAAACCAAGAGCCGCATAGTGAAGCGGTTGCCCAGATTTGACTGCGAAATCAAAGACACAATTTTTACACATGCTCGTATTGATGACGATTCACCGATCAATATCCTCCCGACCTCTGTATTTCAAGAACTCAAACTCGGGCCAATTCGGAAGATACGAGAGATTGTACAATTAGCCGACCGATCAATAAAAAGGCCGAGAGGAACCATTTCTGTCATCATGAAATTCCAAGGTGCTCCGCTCAAGGTAGAATTCACGATCATTGATATTGAGCATCAAGGAGAATTCACCCAGTCTCCAATCATTCTCGGAAAACCATTCTTGGCATTGGCCAAGGCGAGTATCGATTGTGAGACTCGGGAAATAAATTTTACGGCATTGGAATCACTACGATCTGATACAGTCTTTGAGGAAGCACGATTTTCTGAGGTAACCCACAAAGTCCCCAACAACCGCAACCACGAAACGGTAGAAGAGCCCTACCCTGCTGCTACACCTGAGATTGCGTTTGTTAATGAGACTATTGGTTTAGAGACTCTCCCCGATATCTCAATTCCCACAGATTTCAAAATAGACAAATCCTTCTACTACGATCCTGAGACATTTGCATGGTCGCACCCTGGAGCAACCTACTCTGATTATCTTGACCAAATCCTCCCAAATCAAGAGTGCACCAACATTCAGGAAACAAAGAACGAACACGTAGCCCGAACACCGACCAAGGAGAAGAATTTTAATGGCTATTCATCTGGGTACTCAAGTGAACCGACATCTTCACGAAACAAGAAAAAGAAAGTCACCTTTGATCTTTCGGAAGAGGAATCGGTTGATGATCCCTCATCAGGTCCGGAAAAGGTAGTCTACATGAGTGAAGTCTGTTCGGCATCTCTAAAGCCATATCTTCGCAAGGATCCTAAATTCGATTCTCGTTGGACAACTCCCGTTCCTAATTATTACTCATCCAAAGCCGATGCTCCTACCTTCCACAAGTACACTGGAATTATTTCTTATGAGCTGACTGAGACCGGAGCATCTGAATATTCATCTGAGGACAAATCGATTGATCTTAAAAAGGAACGAAGCTTGAGGAAACAATTGAAGAAACAAAAAGACATGAACATCTGGAGTGTGTCCACTTTCAAATACTATTCCTCTGAGGATAACTCTGATGATGGTTACTTTTCATCTGACTCAAATATTTCATCTACTATCCATCATGATATTTCTGAGGATGACACTGATAATAGTTGGGAATCTTATGCCTCATCTCCGACTCATCATTACGATCTCCCACCGCAGGCTCACAAGAAGATCAGCCGTAAACCGCCTTAATCATCGGCTAAACCACATCAGTCTCCTTGTACAGCTTCTTCCTCTACTTATGCCAAGGCCTAAGTATAGGGGGGACTGATGCCATCTGTATATTCCATTTCTCCCATCACACTCCTCCAGATCGACTCACTTCCACCCTTCTTCTATACTTAGGCTGACCAGAGCCTAAGTATAGGGGGAACCGACGCCCACCTGTATATACTCTCCTCATTTACATACCCTGACCGCTTCATTTCTTTTTCTTTTCTTTTCCGCTCTTCTTCTATACTTAGACTATTCACAGTCTAAGTATAGGGGAGCGATTTGTAAATCTTGTTCTTTTTTCACTCTCTTACGCTTAGCCCGAGCTATGTCTTCTTTACGCTTCTTGTGCTTTGAGGACACAGCACTCACTAAGTATAAGGGGGTCTGTATATATACTTTGTATATATTTTAGCCATACCTCGTACTTGTGCGTAAGTCTATATGTATTTATAGGGTGGGTATTGTTAACTAAAAAAACAGAAAAAGAAATAAAAAAATAATAAATGAAAAAAAAAAGAAAGAAAGGAGATAAAAAAGAAAAAAAATGTTTTGCCACTAACACTGACTGTACCCAAAATTTTTGAAAAATGGCTTCTTATTTATTCAAAAAAAAAACAAAACAACAAAATAAAAACAAAATAAAAAAATCAAAATAAAAAATTGTGTCTGCATTTCACACACTCGCATTTCATCAAGCATCGCATTTGCATATGTGAAAAGTCTTTGGGTTCTGAACCGAGTTATGAGCTGAAACCGAGAGTGGTCTGGACTTGACCTTAATCCACCTAATCTTCAGAGGAACTTCACCGAGAAATAGGATTTTAGAGTCTTCAGGTCTTTGACTTAATTCTTTGAGTTCCACATGACAATGTACAGCGTTTGACTCTTAGTGTCTAACCTGGTCTCTTCATTCTGGGTACAACTCTGGAATAGGGAATTAATTTGTACTCTCGCACTATGCACTTAGCTCAACTCAGACGGGATGTTGGAAGACTGTGTGAGTTTCTTTTCTGGTAGCGTGGAAATCTAAAGACCGGAGTACTTGTTGAAATAAAGCTTCGGAAAAGGGATGGACGGCTGGGCACAATTTTTTCTAAGACCCCAAAAAATGTACGGAAACAAAAGATTCTATATCCGTAGGGGCACAACAAGATCCAAGCAGAACCACCAAAAATTCCAAATACAAAGAAGCAACTACCAAATAAAATCTGACCAAAAAGGTCCAAGCTTCCAGAAACCTGCAGATCTTGGTGGAGACTCGGCTACACTGGCCATCTTCACAAGGATAGGTGACTACACTGGCCACCCTCCAGTTCTTTTCTCATTCTTCTATCTTCTCCCCCCAATTCGATTGTGAACACAGCGCGACAGACCTTAGAAGGAAATACCTGACTCCCCGAGGACGAGTTATTGGAGAGGAGGCTTGCGCGGTAGTCCGGCATTCTGGGTGGGAAGAGCTAAAATATTTCACACATAAGAGTCGGTTATTCAATGTTCAAAGAGTATACTTTGGGAATATGATTGATCTAAGATGACTTCTGAGCTGAAACTGTAGCAATGATGTGTAGAACTTGAGGGCTGTTGATTTTAAAATCCTAAGTCTCACAGAAGTTCTGACACACAAATAATCCAAAGGTTGAGTTTAGGCTTACTTTCACCTTCAACTCATGGTCTTGGTATGGAACCCAATCTCATTTCACCTCATGGCATTTCTTTTTATGCTCAGGGACGAGCATGGTTTAAGTATAGGGGGATGATGAATCTCGTATTCATCACTCTAAATCTCATTTATTAAGCTCAAATCCCTAAAAATCAACAGCATTCTGGCATCTATTTTGCATAATTAGCATTCATACATGATTTCATAAGAATTGCATTTTAGCACAAAAATCTGCATAAAATAAGAAGCCAAAAATCCAAGCCAAAATGACCTGTAAATAAGCCTAACTTCCCGGATTTTTAACACATTCATGCTAACTCCGAATAACTCAAAACCACTTCCACTGTGTACATATCACTAATAAGAATAAAGGAAAAATACAAAAAAATAACTAACCTAAATAAGTGGACCAAAAACCCAAACCCTAATTTCAGGATTTTCGGACTAAAAGCCACATATCTTCTCCATCCAGTGTCCGATTTAATCCTACTCACTTTTGAACTAATGTGCATTCAATTACCTTCAAAACAAGACCAAGTTCAAGTGAATCGGAGCTCATATGTGAAAGTTGGGTTTTGGGCCTCTTTTGTACATTGTATATTTTCGCAGTTTTGACCTTGTATTTTATGTATATATTTTCTTAATCAATAAAAATCCAAAAAAACTAGAATTAAGTGTCTTTTATTTATCTTTGATTTTTCCATATTTTTCCGGATTTTTATCTTGTTTAAAAATGACAAAAAAATTATAAACCCAAAAATCAAGGTATTTTATGTACATAGGATACCCCAAAAATTCACTTTGTGCAAATGATCGATTTTGGTTTTGATGTCTTCATGAAAGTTGTAGATCTCATTGAGACGAGCAATTTTCGTGAAGAAAGTTTTCCGATCCGAGGTCATTTACTATTTATTTTCAATTTTACAAGATAATTATTTTCTGAATTTTCTGGTGCTGACACGTGGCAGCACCTGGTGCCTCCACGTGTCAGCTATTTTTGGCACCTTTATATATTCGTTTTATATAAAAAAATAATAAAAAAATTCAAAAATAAAGAGACGCACGTGCGTCGCACGTGCCTCCAAGGCACGTGCTCCGCACGCGCGTCTCTCTCTTCCTTTGGTGCCGCCACGTGTCCCACGCAGGGCCGCCCGATCTCGGCCGATCGGACGGCTCCTGCTCGTCTTCCTCCTCCGAGCCCCCTTTCCCCTTTTGACCCACCTCCGTCGATCTCCTCCGAGATCTCCGCCGCGGATCTCGCGAGCTCCGCCCATCTCCGATCGCCGCCCCCGCGTATCCCTCTGATCGCCCTCATCCCCGATCTTCCTCTTCAAATCAAAACCCCCAAATCGAATCCCGGCCTACCCCCTTTCCATCTCCGACCGAAACCCCCTTCTCCTATTTAAACAACCCTCCGCCGCAGCGTACCCTCATCCGCCGACAAGCCTCAGGCGAAGCCCGGTGGTGACAGCCCGGAGCTTCGCCGTCGACGAGATCTGAGGCCACGTCCCCCCGGCCCTCGTTGCAGCCACGGAGATACTCCTCCGCATGCGCTTCTGCTCCGCTACCCGCGTCGAGCCTACGACCACCGACATCGACCCTCTCCTCCGCCCGGCTCGCCTCCGCCCCGCCATCGCCATCGCCGCGAGCTTCATCTCCTTCAACCAACGTTCGCCTTCATTCTCCTCCGGCTCCGCTCCAGCGCCATCACGCCACCGAAGCTCCTCTGACATCGCCTTCACCCTCTTCGCCAACGACGCCGCAACTTCGTCTCCAACCTTATCACCGTTGTCCACGACTTCGAGCAACTCCACCGACCGCCGTCGCCAACGGCCACCTCCGCCTGCCAGCCCATCTCGCCTCCGCCTTGGCCGGGTGCCAGTCACCCCTCTTCACCGACACGCCACCGCCTCCGCCTCGCTTCACCGCCCAACCACCGCAGGAGGCGGTGGTTCTCCAGCCACGCCGCCACATCGGCCGGCCCTGTCGCACTCCCTCCGCCGCTGAAGCCACCGGGCGGTGGTCCCGAGACCCTCCTCACGCGCGTGGCGCGTGAGAGGAGGGAACGTCCCCAGCAAGCAACGCCCAAGGGGTCACGTGCTGCGCACGTGCCCCTTGGGCAATTTACAAAGTTTCCCCCGAAGGACTCCCATTTTGCAGATCAGGCCCGCCGACCCAGGGTCACGTGCGGGGCACGTGACCTGCTGGGAATTTTACGCGTATACCCCCACGGGTATAGGTATTTACGATTCAACCATTTGCATCTTTATTTATTTATTTATATTGCATCTGTACCCCTGTGTTCCCCCTCAGTTTTGAACATTTTCTCTACATTATTTTATTATCTAAAAATTGCATGGTGTTTGTTAATTAATTCTCTACGCTTTGACATATTGTGGGCATTTATGTGACGGACGGTTAATTAATAAATAATTGTTTTGTGAAAATTGGCGTATTTTACCCATTTTCTGCTCTGAAATTGATAAGTGACTAGCCGTTGCTCTAAAAATTCTCGAAAAATCACATATTGTAGAGTTAATTGTCCTTAACATTGTGCCCAAAAAGATTTGCATTTGCATGCATATTTTGTCCTGTAAAAATCATTTTGCATCTTTTAGTATTTAATTTTTAGTAGGTATTAAACCCCACATTTTCGAGGTTTAGGATTTTTCTGAGATCCGTCACCTAGTGATAGATCTCAGATAATTTTGATTCTTGAAAATAAGTAGGGTTGATATTTATTAAAATTAAATATTAAAAATCATTTTGTTTGCTTTTAAAAATCCAAAAAAATTCATATTGCATCCAAAAATTCCAAAAAAATTACAGTGCATCCATTTCATTATAGTTTACATTGTGGCCAAGTTTCGTATTTTTTTGGACATCATCTGAACGTAATTTACATTTTAGTCCCTAAAATAAGGCCAAAGTTGCATTTTGCATCCGTTATTGCATTTAAAATTCCAAAAAAAAAGACCGCCTCGAAAACCGAACACGAACTTTGATAGATTTAATTCTAGGTTGTTCCTTTGCCTCCTTGTGATCGACCTTGGGACTTGCCCAAGTAAAATAAACATAAAACCACGAGATTAAAAATTGAATAAATCATTTGTGGTATTTTCTTGATCGTTTCCGAGTGCCGCCTACAACGCACAACACGATAAAAACAACTTCTTAAACGCAGCATATCCGAACCCGTCAGTACCTCCACTCCCCCACCTGAATCCGGGATGGTCTCATCGGATCCCAGGCTGGGGGTGGTCATACCAAATCCCGTTGGCATCCATCAACGGCTCTGCATCGTATGGGGCTGGCGGGAGTACTGCCAGAGGCTGATCCGGCTGGTATACCACCATCTGCAAGTCTGGAGATGGTGGGGACTGGTAGGAGGGCTGCTGCTGCTGGTACGGCTCCGCCTATACAAGGTGAACCTGTCTAGGCTGCTGAAAAGAGCTGGAGCGATGGGACGAGCTGCTGCTGCCGTCGGTATCGCCTCGCGACTGAAGACGAGGCTGGGAAGCCGTCTGTGCCTCCTGGAGACACATGAGCTGGGTCTTCATGTCGCTCAGAGTTTGTGCCATCTGTTCCATTTGCGTGATGCTCTAGCACTGCTTCTTCTCGATCAGCTCCATCCGGTCCAACTTCTCGCTGATGATGCCCATATCCGCAGCGGACGACTCTGCCTGTGTTGCTGCAATTGCGGATGAACTGGATGGACCGGCGTCGACCCGTGCTATCCTCTGGTACTGCACGGGTCCTGGATGCTGCTGGGGTCTCCCCTGAGTGTACAACCGGGTCTGGGACATCACCATATAATTCTCAGCCATCTCCTCGTAGATGGCCCAGACCTGGTCGTGGTCCTTGGCGAAGTAGGACCCACCGCAAGAAGCATTCACCAGGCCCTGGAGCTCTGGTGTCAACCCGCTGAAGAAGCTCTGCACAAGGTTCGGCTTCGAAATATCGTGGTGCGGGCATCGGTCTGTGAGCTCTCGAAACCTCTCCCATGCCTCATGGTTCGTTGGGGAGCATGGAGAAGTTGCTGATCAGGGCCCTCGCTGCATTCGTCCGCCCGAGTGGATAGTACTTGTTCAAGTACTCGGTGCGGAGCTGCTCCCAGGTGTAGACAAACTTCCCTAAATGCTTCAGCCAGGTGGCTGCTCTGTCAGCTAAGGAGAAGGGGAAGGCGATCATCCTTATCGTGTCCTGGTCCACCTGACGATCGTGGACAGTGCTGCATATCATCAAGAACTCCTGGAGGTGGAGATGGGGCTCCTCTGTCGCGAGTCCGTGGAAGCGGGGGAGTAGCTGCAAAGTGTTCGGGGGGAACTTGAAGTCCCCCACGATCGCTGGAAGTACTACCCAGTGGTGCGTTAGCGTCGATCCGGGGTTGTGTAACTCCCGCATCGGTCTCGGTGGTCCTCCGGCCGCGGCTGCGGCGGCTACTGCTGCGGCTGCTGCATCCGCATCATCTGGGATCCTCGGTCCCTCTCTCCTCTGCTCTCTCTCTGCTCTCATCTGCTCCATCTCTTTCCTCATGTCGATCATGAATGCTCCCTGATCCCTCAGCTGCTGCTGGACGGTCTCTAACGAGGCGATCAGGGTGGAGTTGATCGCTCCCTGATCCAATACGAAGTGCTCAGGCTGACGGGAGCGATACTCAGAACTTCCGGCCATAACGTCTGCAAAATCAAATGATCCCAACTCAGGTGCTGTCAAATTTGATAATCTCTCCTCGGGCTCATGTCGCTCAGGTGCGAAAGAAAGGGGGTCGAGGGGGAACAGGGCGGAGTCGTACTCGGGCTCGGAGAGCGGGTCTCGGCTCTCGCGGGCCAACCTAGATGATCGGGTAGATGTGCCCGAAAGCGGTGTAGCCAGAGGCTGCCTAAGAGAGCGTCTACCCATCATCTTGATCTGGCGAGTAGTGCGGATGAGATCTGAAGAAACTATGATCAAAATGCAAACCCCCGGTTCACCAACGCAACGCGAGCTGAAGACCGTAAAAGCTCGGTCAAATTATCTTGTCAATTTTTATAGGTGAACACACAAGATATCTGAGCGCTTACATGACATGTTAGGATACCCGATGCTACCCCAACCGACTGGCCCGCACGGAAGAGTCGGTAATCGGTCGGGAATATCACCGGAGGGCTCTACCTAGGGTGCGGGTCACTCTCTCGCGCATCCAAACCATACAATGAGGGGGTTGCTCTCCCCAAGACAAATTTTTAGGGTGAGTGTCTTTTAGGGTCAATAGTTTTTTCCAGTCCCAATTTTATGATTTTTCTTTTTAATATTTTTCAAATAGAAAACAAACGCCTAACGAATTTTTCGGTTCTCCTGGTTATTTAGTCCAAAACAGGGGGGAGAAGTCGAAAAAGCCGATGCGCGATGAAATCAATGATGCATGCTGAGTCAGAAATGCATACCTTGCCTCCAGCACTCTACATGCAAGTGATCCGCGCAGAATTTAAAGACAGGAAATAAACTACCTAAATGATGCAGCGGGAAAAACCGAGTCCTAGATCAGCAATTTCTACTCGCAGAACCGTCTAATCGGTCACCGACCTCCAAGCCAAAGGGTCCGGTCTTGGCCCACCCCTCCTCTGCCCGACAAATCGGGGGTAGGAGAAAGTGCTTTACAGGGTGAGATGCGACACGTAGGCTACGAAGGAGATGAGTCGATTATTTTTATTAATTGATTATTAGTGAGTCCAATTAGCGCACTATTGGAACAGGCAAACAGTTAAGTGTGGGGACCCTACTAAGTACGGCACCAGCAAGTAGAAAATCCTAAGTCTAGGGGCTCGATGAAAACCGCGTAAACACCGGAAAAGACAGTAAAAAATGAAAAGAAAACAAAGCCGCGTAAAAAGCCGCGAAAAACTCTAAGGGTCCCCCGAGCACACCGGTGCTCGGTGAAACAGACCCGCTAAGAGTTCAACAGTCCACAAGTCCAGTCTGAGAGTTCCTGTATTATTACAATAATAATAATCAAAAGTCTAATCTAAACCTCACCCACTCAACTCTCTCTCTCGCTCTCTCCTGCGGCTCCGTAAAGAAAGGAGCCGCCTCCGAGTCTCGCGGTTGCGTCGGCTTCTCGAGATCGGCCGCCTCGGTCCTCGGGCCCTCGCAAGAAAGAACGGAGTGGTTAGACCAAAATAATCAAATAAAAAAAGAAAATAAATGAAACTGAAAATGAGCGTATATACGCAAAATACAAAATAAAATAAACACTCAAAATAAAGCAAAAACAAAAATAGAAGAAAAATAAAATAAAACAAAATAAAACAAAGATAAAATAGAAAACAAAAGCCGCGAAAAAGCCGCGAGATCTGAAAGAGCCACGAAAAGCCGCGAAAAGAAAAATGAAGATAAAATAAAAACTACTAAGCCGTGCTCCCCGGCAACGGCGCCATTCTGATGACACGCCGAGCGACTAAGACAAAGGTATCTAGATGGTCATTGTGACCTCGGTCACTCAGCTAAGTCAATCAAGAAAAATCAGACCACTAATAATAGACAAAATCGATCAAAAACGCGAAAGCGGTCTCGCTATTGGATTAACCTGTTATAACGACCAGGGTCGAACTCAAGGAGCACGGGTTGGCCTCTCGGCCTACGAAGTAGTCAAACAGGAATAAAATAAAAGAACAAAATATTTTTTAGTGGTTTTTAATTATTTTATTTTTTTGGATTTTTTAATGTATTAAGAAAATAAGAAAAGTAAACAAACACGCACCTCAACAAATTATTAAAAGCAATAAAAATCAACCAAAAATTCTAACAAAAATGTTTTTATGTGTTTTATAAATTTTAGTGTTTTTGGTGAATTTTTGAGAATTTTCTGATATTTATTTAATTTTCTAAAAATCAAACAGTGGCAGAAATCAAAGGTACTATCCAGCCGAGCTAAAAGGGCCTAGATAAAATATCTAAAGCCCCCAAATTAGCTGGGAGGTAATTTTCTTGTAAAGAAAATTAAGCAAGGAAAATTTAGGCACCTATTTTATTATTTTTGGATTTTTGGTTTAATTATTAAAATTTTTATAAGATTTTAGGTGTTTTTCAATTTTTTGGTGTTTTAGATAATGAAAAATAGCCAAAATTGGCTAGAAAATCAAGCTAAGTAAACCAAACAGTAGACAATTTTTCTGGAATTTTTAAATGAGTTTTAATATTTTTTGGGGTTTTTAAAGTTAGACAGTAGCAAAATTAAGTGTTTTTGATTTTTTAAAAATATCAAATGAAAACAAAAATGTCCTAAAAAATCCTCGAAAATTTTACACCATGGCATGAGCCATGTGTCCAATTTTCATTGGATTTGGAGGTAATTTGCTATTTTATTCAAAAATAAAGAGAGGGTACAGTGCACAAGGACCAAATTGCAAATACCCGAGAGTCTGGGGGGTCTGGTGCAATTAACCCAGCAAATCACGCGCCACGCGCGTGCCTGGGGCACTCAGGGACCCAAATGCAATGAAAATTAGTTCCAAGGACTTATTGGTAACAGGTACCAAAAGTCCAGGGCCCTATTCGCAAAATACCCAAAATATCACGCACATGTTTAAATACAATACGCACAGGGGTATAGATGCAAATAAACTAAAAGTTTCATTCAACTGTTAACATCCAGAACAACAGGGGCATATAGTGCAATTAACCCAAAGAAACCACGTGACGAAGCACGTGTCAGACCATGTATAGGGGTATAAATGCAAATAAAGGCAAGCACACGGGTCTCTATGCAAAAGTACCAAAACTTAAACAACTACGCTAAATATTTACACGACTAAAAATGAAATAAAATAACTAAGAGGGCCTAAGGGTAAATTACCCTTTATTAATCGAATCGCAGGATGAACGCCACGTGTCTGATCAAACGGTCGAGGGCGACTGGGGGTCCAACGCTGCTCTCCTCGGGGTGATCCAACGGCGGGGTGATGGCCACGTGTCTGATCAAACGGTCGAGGACGCTCAGAGGCTACACCCCTCACTGGACCGACGGCTGCGATCGACTCTCCTCTGATCTGACGGTAAAGGCAGCTCCAGGGATGAACGACCCAGATGACACCTGGAGCAGGAGGACTGATCGAACGGAGGAGGAGGATCCTCGAAGAACAGATGACCGGCGAAGTTCGCCGGCCCGGTGGCTTCGCTCCGGGGCTCCTCTGTTGCGCCTGAAGGTCGGAGAAGCTCCGCAAGGGTGTCCCGCAGCTGGTGGTGGGCTCCGATGATCCAGCCGAGCTCTGAGGAGCTCGGGCAAGGTCGACGGAGCTGTGCCTCCTGGCTGAATGACGAAGGACCTCAGATGGCCTTCGTTCGACCTGCAAAGCAATCCAGAAGACTCGCGGGTCGAGGGCAAATTGCCTCGACCCGGTTAGGCGGAGTGACGGTGGTCTGTGGGTCGATATGGCGAGCTCCGGCGAAGGGGGTAGACGGAGGAGCTCGACTCCCAGCTCCTGTGCGAGCTGGGTTGGATGGAGGGGTGAAGAATGTGCGCGGGAAGGCGGCGAAGGCTATGGTGATGCCCGATGATCGGATGGTGGTCGGAATCGGGAGGAATCGACGATGGACGGCGGCGGAGCGATTTGGGGGTAACTAAAAATTACGGAAAAAGAAAGGCTATCGGAGCTACCTGGGTGGACGAGGAGACTGGGGAGGAGCTAAGGAAGCTCCTGGTCTTCGCCTCGAGGAGCGTCTCCCTCCGAGGCTCGGTGCTCACGCTAGTGGCGGAGCAGCGGCGGCGAAGCTCGCCGGATCGATGGTCTCTCTTCCTCTCCTCGCTTCGACAGCACCGGGCACGAGCTGTCACTCTCGCGCACTCACTGGAGCTCACAGGTGAAGGATTCGAATGGCCAAAGATAGGGAATTAGGGTGGCGGAGCTCGGCTTTATACGTGGGGGTGATCCGGAAAGAATCGCGCGGGTAGGGAAATCAGGAGCGCGGATCTCGATGCGGTGGCTCCGGCGAGGGTCTCGGGTGTATCGCGAAGAAGTCGGACCCAGGGTTTGGTGAAATGGGTGTAGGATCAAGCGGGTAGAAAAGGGAGAAATCGGGTCCGTCACCCAGATCCGAGACGGGGGGGGAGTTGACCGGGCGGTCAACACTCCCAGGACCCAATAGGAACAGGCCACGTGGATATTATTTGGAAGTGAAATAACAGGTGGCAAATGGCCGAATTTGTAAAAAGTTAAAACATGAAATATTTTTATTTTTTTTTCTATTTTTTGTGATTTTTAATAAATTTTTAGAAATAAAAATAAGGTACTTACATTATATAGCTATATATAGGTATATGCACAATATAGGCTTTTTAATTTTTGATTTTTTTAATTATTATTTTTGTGCAATTTTATCCCTATTTTACATTTTATTTATTTTCATTATAAAATAAGGAATAAAAAGGTATTTTTATTTTATTTTTATTATTTATATACATAGGTAAAATAAATACATATATACATTTATTTACATGGTATATGTACAATATATTTTTGTGTTTTTAATTTTGCTATTTTTATTTGGTTTTTGTTTTGATTGTTTTATTTTATTTATTTGTATTTTATAACATAGAATATTTACAAAAATTTTGGAAATTAATTTTATTTATTTACAAGGTTAAATAGATATATAAGTGTGGTTCATGTACATGATGAAAGTGGTGTTTTTTTGTTCTTTTTGATTTTTACCCTTTTTCTTTTGTTTTTATACTTCTAAATATGTACAAGTATTTACAAGCATATTTTGGGCTATTTTTGTGAGGAAAAATATTTTTATTTATTTACATAAATATTTACACATGAGCCCCTATCTCCCTCTACTTTGGCTTTTATGCGGTCAGGCCAAAACAGTGCCCTCCCTTGGGTTAGGTTGCTCAATATTTATTCTAAATATTTCCCTCTTTTTCTTTTTAATCTTTATTCTTTTATTTTTGCACAAAAACATGCTAATTATAGGTTTTTACACAATGCATGCTTTAGGTAATTATTCCTATTTACACATATCTACATGCATTTGCAAAGGTTTTTGTAGCTAAAATATAAGAATAAAGAGTGATGAATGAGTATTCATCAAACAACACGAGGCAAGAACTGAACCAACAGATGTATGGAGGTGGTGGGGGTGGATGAGGAGGACTAGGTGAAGGTGAAGGACCAATTGTAGGAGGTGGTGGTATGTATATCTCATCATCAGAGTCAGATGGAGTAAGTATGTCACCTGTAGGAGAAAAATACATGACCGACTCAAAGAAAGTAATGTCAGCACTCACAAAATATTTCTGGCTTAGTGGATCAAAGCAGCGATACCCCTTTTGGGTACGAGAGTAGCCGACAAAACACACTTGATAGCTCTAGGAGAGAGCTTGTCACACCCTGGAGAGACATCATGAACAAAGGCAACAGATCAAACATACGAGGTGTAAGAGAGAAGAGATCCTTCTCGGGAAACGCAATCGAGTAAGGAATCTTCTCTCCTAACATGGACGAGGGCATTTTGTTTACCAGATAACAAGAAGTAAACATTATCACCCTAGTAAGCATGAGGAGCATGACTCTGTATCAACAATGTTATGGTCACATCAAGTAAGTGACGGTGTTTGTGCTCGGCAACACAATCTTGCTGAGAAGTGCAGACACATGAGGTCTAGTGAACAATGCCATGGAATCTAAGGAACTCAGAAAGATATAAGTTGCAAAATTCTAAAGCATTGTCAGAACAGATATACTTGGCATTTGCAGAAAAAATATTCTTTATTTCATTAATAAAATACTTGATAAAAGATCCAACCTCATACTTATTCTTCAATAAGAAGACCCCAAATGTCCAAATCGACAGCTACAAGATAAAAACGATGTCCTTGGAGATCAGGAACACGACTAGGACCCTAAATGTCTAAATTAAGGAGCTCAAATAGCTGAGAACTACTCCGACTCTAATGGGATGGAAAAGAGGAATGGTGATGCTTTCCAAGTGGACATGCCTCACACTGAAAGGTGGATATAACTAATAGAAAGTAAATTCATTCGAAAAGTAGGAGCATATAAAAACATTCTTCAGGCGCATGGACGGTGTCAACTGCACCTCCCCCTTTCCTGTAACGGGTAAGGGGTCTCCATTAGCAATGACAACCCATCTGCCAGGTTGTATAGCCCTATAGGACTTCAGTTGTGTTCTATCTCCACGCAAGTGGTGAGACGCACCGGAATATACAATCCACTTTGTCAAGTCTGCATTCGTACTACCAGTAAATGCATAGGTGATACTTGAGGAGCTCGAAGAGGCTCTGGTTGCTGTAGCAGTACCTGTGGTGGTGTCAGCACTGGGAGTCATGATCTGTCGAATACGAGAGATAATATCTTCCAGGCGAGGATCGGCCTGGGGAGGTGAAGTCTCTGAAGGCACAATCTGCTCTGCTGCTCGACCAGAAATAAGATATCCATGCTTCTGATAGCATGTATCCTCTACATGTCCAGGCTTGCAGCAGTAGGTGTAGGGATCACGATGGCGTCCATCGCCTCTTTCTCGAGGTGTGCGTCCTCTGGACCGGATTGCCCCACCTCGACCATGAGAAGCGGCCATTACCAAAGGAGTGCGAAGACGTGCTTGTTGACGGGATGATGAGCCGGCTGAAATGTCTATAAGCCTCCTCTATAGGGGGGAATGGTTGCTCCAGTAAGAAGATGGGTACGTGCAACATCATATTCTCTATCAAGTCCAGCCATGAAAACTCCAACCATCGTGGAGTTCCTCTAGTCTTATGCTGCTCAATAGATGTCGTAATCGGCATGTAGCTATGGAGCTTTTCAAACATACCATGCAACGAAGAGTAGCAAACATGCAGAGGGCGGCCATTCTGCTTAGTGTTGTAGATATCAAACTGTAGTTGAAGGATATTGGCCTCATTCTTCGCCTGTGGCATAGGTGGATGTTAAAGTATCCCACATTGCCTTGGCAGTGGGCTGAGTTAGAATATCATTAGCTATCTCTGTAGTAAGAGTCCCACAAAGCCAAACGCGTGCGTATGCATCATCTTGCTTCCAAGAAGCATTTGCCCCAGTCTTATCCGTTGGCTCTGAATCTGTCAGGATGTGCTCCTTGTTGTTGCACTGCATGAGGGTAAGAAACTGCATGGACCACAACTCATAGTTGGTCCCATCCATCTTAGCGATGTGACCCGGGCCCTTGAAGGCTCTGGACGAGAATATGTCACCCTTGTTGTCTGACATTATGATAAAATAGCCAAATAACGGAATTCAATCAGGGAGTAGACCGATAAACGAGTTTACAGAGTCATACGAAGGATTGGTTGTACGTATAGACTCATACAACCATCCTTACTAATCTTCATCGCTTGCTGAAAAAAATGTGACTTAGAGGTCCGAAATCATGTTCTCAGGGGCAGAACTATCTGCGGAAGGGCTGACTCGCGGCTTAGGAGGCCAGGGCACGGAGGAGAGGGGGGGCATGACCTGAATTCCTGGACGCACAGGGCTTGGACCGGGGGGGGGGGGCATGAACTGGATGCCTGGACACGCAAGGCTTGGACGTGCAGGGGACGCAAGGCCTAAAGGCCCAGATGTGCAGGCAGAAAGCACAGGAAGATGTCTGGACGTGCAGGATGCATGGATGAGCTAAGCCAGGTTGCACTAGGGCGCATGGGCGCGGGCCTGGCTGCGCTGGAGCACAGGGCTTGGGCGCAAGGCCTGGGCATGGGGAAGCCTGGAGCGCGGGGCACCTATACACGCAGAAGAAGCCCGGGGTTGCTCCTTGACGCGCGAGAGAAGAGGCAACGGGCCAGGGGGTGGGGGCGGGGGGGATGGGGGTTGATACAGGAACTCCGATCTAGGATTGTGGCTCTGATACCATGTTAAAGGAACATACTGGGATACCTTATGAGAGGCTCAAGGGTTCCCTTATATAAGAGAAGAACCATTGGGCAAATTACAAAAATATGAAATAAAAAATAAAAAAATTACAGAAAGGATAATACTAAAAATAGTAACTATCTCAACAATTATACTATATAGATTGAGCTTAGACTGGCTGGTTGGAAGACGGTTATTTTATCTAGTTGTGGGAAGTTGGTGTTGCCGAAACATGTTCTGTCCGCCATCCCAACTTTCTTTTTTTCGACTAAGATTATGCCAGTAGGAGTGAGAAAGAAGATTGAAAATATGTTTTTGGTTGGATGGGAAACAACAAAAGTCGAGTATGCATATGGTGGCATGGTAGGAGATCAATAGAACTCGTGATCATGGGGGTTTCGGAGTTCGGGACTTGGCATGCATGAACAGGACGTTGGTGGCAAAGTGGGTGTTGCGCATTTGGGGTCCATCTATGGACCTTGTTACAAGATTAATGAGGAAGCTTTACGGGGTGAGAGGTGACTTGGTAGCAGGGGCTTCTCGGTTTAAGTCATCCCTATGGAAAGGGGTGCGAGATGTTCTGACACTTGTGTCAGATAGGCTAATGCCTAAGCTGGGGGATGGGAGAGGGTTCAAATTTTGGAGGGATAATTGGACATGAGAAGGCACTCTAGAGTCACACTTCCCAAGACTTTTTGCGATGACGACATCAAAGGATGGCATTTTTATGAGGTGGTCCAATCGGGAGAGTGGAGGCCACGTTTTGCTGCGATACTATCAGATAGAAGGAAGGGGGATTTGGTTAGACTATTGGCTGGGGCTCCTGTCCCAGATGACTCCTCTCATACCAAGAACCACTACGAGTGGTCGGCCACAAGATTCTCTATCAAACAATTATATGGTGAGCTGAGGAATTGTGGAGAAGGACAAGATCATGACTTGTGTCAGGACGTGAAGATTATTTGGGCCAACAAGATCCCGAGCAGAGTAAAGGTTTTCCTATGGTGCTTGAGGAGAGATAATCTTTGTGACAAGGTTAGGAGAGCAAGGATTTTGGGACTTCAAGATGCAACATGCGATAGGTGCGGAATGCAGATGGAGAACTCAGAACATCTTTTCTTCACCGGTGAGGCCTCGAAGAAGGTTTGGAGGGAGCTGGCGATCCCATGGGTGGATGGGGACGGATCCTTGAGCTTCTGGGTGACGGTAAGGAATGTAGGAAGCAACTCCTCTGACGACGTTGCTAAACCATTTGTGATGTTGTGGGAAATCCATTTGGCAAGAAATGAGCATGTTTTTAAGAATAAGAGGTTTTATTCAGAAAATGTAGTGTCTCATTGTAGGGCTCCTATGAATTTTTGGGACTTCAGGCAATGGTGCTTCATGTAACCTTTTTTAATTATATAAAGTTTGTGCGGCGACTCCCAACTCAGGAGCTCACCCTCTTTCTCGTAAAAAAAATCGCAAAGCGCCCCTCAACGATTATATCCGTAAAGCACCCCCTGTGATTACTTCATATTGGTATATATTGTAACGATATGCTCTTTAAATCACTTTCTATACTCAATACCATTTCGATGAAATTCACAATTTTCTTTTATTTAATCACACTTGTATATGATCTTTAGTCGATCGATATTCTTATTCACTTTTTATTTTATTCAGATTCATATTCAATGAATATTCTATATGAAATCGTATCCAATTATATGATTTCCTGGATCCTCATCTGACCCATATCCATACGCAGAGTTTTATTCATATTCGATATAGATGATGTGAATATGGATAGGAAAATTATCGTATCTGATATGTATTCGATCCTTTTTCATCGCTAGTTAGCGTTGATTTGACCACGCTAGAATTAAATTGAATAAGCTACAATTATTGCATATAAATATAATAATTAGAACAAGGGATTTAATATATAATATAATGAAGGAAAAAACTATAAACTAAAAAACAAAAAATTGAAAAGAACAATTTCAGTAATAGAAATGATGCCGCATTTACCATTCAAATGTAGCTATATCCTTACGGTAAATGACATGCTTTTGATAACAAAAGATGTTAGTTGAAAAAAATAATTGATAAGAAATGAGGGATGGGAATGCAACTCATTTGGGTAATTTGCATTGCACTCCTCGAGTGGGGATTGCACTCCAAATCATCACCCTTGGTGCCGATTTGGACATTAATCCCCAAATTGATACCTCAACTACCGATTGAAGACTATATTTTTAAATATTACAATTTTATGGTCGTTTAATTAATATTTTAATAATTATTTTTAAAAAAGTCCCCATATGTGCTAGTTGGTTCATATTATGTCTATAAGTTTTGGACCGTTGCATGTGAAAATCACGTAATAGAATGGGTAAAACAAGATTTTCTTTGAAAAATTCTTTCGTGGATTTTCATCATCATATCCCTATATTATTTCATTCAAATTCGTGTGAAACAGAAAATCCTATGACCTCCATCCATACATGGTCGATTTCAACAATTCTACAACCATTAAAAAATGTCTGTCTAGATGGAGACCGGAGGAGTCTCTATTTTGCATGAAACTTGAATGATATAATATAGGGATATAATGATACATTTTTATGGAAGCATTTTTTTAAAAAGTGAGAAAATAAAATGGGGGGAGGGGCTAAGTTAGCTCAGGCCAGGAGCAGTCACATTTTCCCCTAACAAAATATCCCCACTCAAGATATCTTGAAAATTTTACCTTTTTTTTCTTCCTTTTTGGGGAAACAACTTGGCATTTTGTCTTAAAAAAGCAATCTTTTGGAATTAGGTCCCAGAGTAGAGCATTCATATCTGGTTTTTCTTTACTTTTTCACATCAATTTATTGGCTTGTCCCTCAAGTTCTTGATCTCTCGACTAAAGATATACTGTTACTCGAGGTGATTTTGACACTTATCTCTTCGTTGTTGTCTTTGTTATCTTCTTTTCTCTTCTCTTTCCCATATCATTTGTTGTAGCACTAAGCACATGTGGGAGCTCATTTGTTGTAGTACGCTTATATATATGTTATAGTCGTTAAAAACAAAACCTTGTCTTTTGTCTTCTTGGATTTTTATCCTCCAAAATTTAAGATCAGAGATGATATTATTCATAACCATAACCGGTTCCTCCGAAATCGTAGACCAAGTATTCCAATCTAACCACTCTGTGGGAAACAAGTGGATTCAAAGCCCGAGGTCGTCGTCTCTGCATTCCGGATCAGGTAGGCGTGAACCAGATCTTTGCCATTAAATATTTGCTTCGTAATCACGAGTTGTATATTTAGATTATATCAAACTCTTTGTCTTCCCTTCTCCTTCCTGTTCTTTTGCTTGTCGATTGTTCTTCTTCCTTTCAGTGTTATCTTAGGTCAGTTCTAGTGATTCCACGCGCCTCTCCGTCTTCCTTTTCCGTTTTGCTTGATTTTACCGCAGTCCATTGATTTTGACATGGATATTGGATATTTGTATTAGTAAAATCTGATTCTGGTTCCAAGTTTGGTTCATAACTTTGTGATATTTAGCTTGAAAATGACCGAGGAAGGTGCGGCGAACTGTCTTGGATGGGCAGCTAGGGATCCATCTGGCATCCTCTCACCTTACAAGTTCAGCCGCAGGTAATTTCTAATCCCGCAGTTTTCATGTAAAAATGGTCCCTATATACATTGCTTGGTTCGTGATTATTTTGTTGGTACATTTTGTTTGCGCCGCCACATGTCTTTTTAGGATTGCCGAGATGTAACTGAAGCCTTTTTCCGATTCTCCTTTAATTTGATTGCACTGGAGTTTGAGCTTCACATAAGGAATCTGGCGATTGCTCGTGAACGTGCGGGGTAACTGTTTGGGGGACTCTTTAGAGTCTGTTGAGTGCTTATATTACATGTAAATGGATCACGAGTGATGATTAAGGATGCAAAGGCTCGGATACAGATTCATATAATTGTTATCCTATCCTTATTCTTTTTAAAATATGAGCACAGATGCGGACACAGATATTAATGGATATGAAAACTATGTTACCATATCATTCTTAGGAAGAGATCATCTCGAGACGTGGATGTTTGTGGAGAGCATGTGTGGTCATAGAAAGGAGTTACGAATTTACCTATTGACCCTGGAAATTTATAATCTTAGAAAGAGGGAGCTTTTCTATGTCGTCAAAATGGAAAGACCTAGATTGTCAATTCTGAGAAATAGTGGAAGTGCAATACTGATATTAAGATCTACCAGGATAGAGAGTGGAAGAACATTATCTTTATTTTCTTGGCAGTTTAAACTCCAAGTTTGAAAATGTAAGGAGCCGAATATTAAGTTTGGTAACTATGCTAGCATTCAGAATGTGTGCCATCAGATTGAGGAATAGAGAAAATCGGTGATGGTTAGTTCATTCACAGTGGTCCAAGAAACTGAACGATCTGCACTCGTATCTCGAGGGGGTAAACATGGAAGTAGAACATGAATTGCACTCATTGCAAGAAATCATGTCATACTGTTGATTACTATTGGGATGAAACGGAAACACTTCATAGGAGGTATGATAAAAAGACTGGGAAAGTCACTGTCAGTGCATCCAAACAAGGTGGCAGAGAGAGGAGAAAGATCATTTTTGATGAGATTCATGATCTTCAGGCCTATCTCTCCATGATAAGTACTTGACGGAGAACTCCGATGAGAATCATGGTGTCAACCGTGCTCTTGTTGCCGCTGCATGGAAGAAAGGTAATAATGTTAGTAGTGATGAGTTTAGAGAATTGATAATTGATATTGGGTAATCGCAAAATGTTAGTATAAATTGATCTCTAGAAAGGATTGTGCTCTTGCTAATGGATCACATACCATATTACATCTCTCCTGATCCACAACATCCTTCATGTGCCTGATATGCCTCTTAATCTTTTTTCTGTTAGCATGACACCAAAAGAATTGAAGTGCGGACTGTTTTTTTCTTTTAATCATTGTATGTTACATGCCTTGGTGACATAGAAGAGGATTTGGATTGGTTTGATTTCTGATGACTAGTACCATCTTTCTGTAAAGTTATAGGTACCTTAACATCTATTAATCGAGGAAAATGGAGCGAGGAGTATCATTAACTGGTCATGCAGTGTTATGAAAGAGTGGGTCATCTCTTTTTTGGTTCTCTTAAAGTTGAGAACTTTGTTCGCTGTGGAAGGATTTAAATGAACTGAATGATTTTACCGTAGCCCTAGAGCTCTCTTATATAGGAGAAAAGCTCTAAGGTAGCGTTTGGTTCGCGGGTTACCCGCGGGTTAGGGGAGTTTACCCCCCTTAACCCACGTCCCCCTCTCTCCCCGTGGGCCCCACTTTATTCTTTTTTTTTTTAAAATTAAATAAATCAATTTTACATCATCAATCCTATCAAAAAATAATATATTATACCATCATATCATATAAAAATTATAAACTACTCCACTTCTACTCCCTTTTCCAAACTTCAATACAATCACATCACAATAACTACTCACTTTTTCAAACTCCAATACAATCATATCACCCCAAACCCACTTCTAACCCACCCCCAATTTAACCCTCTATACAAACACCAAAACACAAAAACGGGTTACCCTCTACCAGTTTAACCCGTCTTAACCCGCCAACCAAACGCACCCTAAGGGAAAATTACATAAAGAGACGGAAGAAATAGAAAATTACAAAGAAAAGATAAAAAGGCATAAATATCTCAACACTCCCCCTCAAGCTGAAGCATATGTGTCTATCATGCTTAGCTTGGAACAACAACGGTGGAAAGGGCATTTGCAAGAGCTTTGGTAAACATGTCGGCAATCTGATCGTCTGAAGCAACATGAGAAGTGAATATAAGCCCCTTCTGATTAAATCACGGGTGTAATGGCAGTTAACCTCAATGTGCTTTGTTCTTTCATGGAAGGTTGGATTATTAGCTATGAATAGAGCAGCTTGATTATCACATTTCAGGTGCAAGGAAGATGCACCTCAACAGTTAGTCAGCCAGAACGGACTTGACCTACATCATTTATGTGCTTTTTTGGGCCATGGCCCTATACTCTGATCAATGCTGGATCTAGCTACAACTGTCTGTTTATTACTCTTCTATGAAACCAGCGAGCTGTCCACAAAACACAGTGAAGCTTGAAGTAGACTTCCTGTCCTTGGGACACCCAACATAACCTGCATCTGCACATCCAAAAACTGTGAGAGATGTGTCTCTCTTGAATAGAAATCCTGCACCTGGAGAAGACTTCAGATACCTCAAGAGCATGTTGACTGCATCCATATGAGCCTGCCTAGGCTGCTCCATAAACTAGTTGACCATGCTGAGAACAAACAACATATCATGCATGGTAATAGTAATATACAACAACTTCCCTATTAACTCTTTGTGCTGTCTCTTATCCACCTCTGCGGAGTCATCATCATAGAGCCTAGCATTGGGATCCATTGAAGTAGTAGCAGGTCTGAATCCTGTCATGCCCGTCTCAGATAGAAGATCAATGACATATCTCCTTTGTGTCATTACAATACCATGCTGATTTCTTGCAAATTCTAGACCAAGAAAATAACACAGTCTGCAAAGGTCCTTGGTCACAAACGGTTGTCCAAGGAAATCCTTAACTGCCTGAATACCCGGTTCATCACTGCTTGTAACGATAGTATCATCAACATAGACCAAAATAACAAACATACCTCTCTGAGTTCTCTTAACAAAAAAAGAATGATCTGCAATAGATCTGACAAATCTCTGTTGTTCAATCAACTCTGAGAGCTTCTGAAACCAAGCCCTCGGACTCTGCTTAAGGCCGTATATAGACTTGTGGAGTTTACACACCATACTGGACTCCCCATCAGCATCAAACCTTGGTGGCTGATGCATATAAACTTCCTCCTGCAAATCTCCATACAAGAATGTTGACATCTAATTGGAAAAGCAGCCAGTCATGTACCACAATAACAATAAGAATCCACAGTATCGAATGACATGCAATAGGAGAAAAGGTGTCCTGATAATCCACCCCATAGGTTTGGGTGAACCCACGAGCAACCAATCTGGCCTTATATCTGTCCACAGAACTTTCTGCATGGTGTTTCACTGTAAACACACATTTACTGCCAATAATAGATGCACATGGAGGAGCCGGTACTATACTCTACGTACCATGAGACTGTAAAACTGACATCTCTTCCTCCATTGCCAGATGTCGCTGACTACTTTTCAATGCTTCCTTATAGGACCTCGGTATTTCCATAGCTGACAATCCAACAACAAACCTCTGAAAATCCCCAGAGAGACATGCCAGAGAAACATGGGAAGCAAGAGGATGAATAGTGCATGCATGCCTCTTCTTTCGTAGAGCAATAGGCACATCCAAGTCTGCAGTATCCTCAGAAGATGTATCATCTAAGGCATCCTGCACCTCAAGCTGCACACTCAAATCACCAGTGCCATCAGTAGAACTCAAATGCTCAAAACATACCTTGGGTATGTAGGATGATGGAGGATGCACATGAGCACGAGGTCGGTGCTGGTAAACCTGCGGAAAGAAAGTAGGTGTGGCAGGAGGTGGAGGAGGTGGTGGGGGTGACAATGGAGGAGAGGGTGGTGGTGGTGGTGTAGTGTCGACTGGAGTAGGTGAAACCGGAGGTAGATACATATAGACCTCTTCTCCACTCTCTGAAGGAGTGAGCTTGTCACATGTAGGAGAAATACATAATGGACTCAAAGATGACATTTGTACTAACATAGTATCTTCGTCGAACAGGGTCAAAGCAACATTATCCCTTTTGGATCTTGGAATACCCAATAAACACGCACTTGACAGCTCTAGGAGAGAGCTTGTCAAGACCTGGAGACATCTGATGAACAAAATCAACTGATCCGAAAACACGAGGCGTGAGAGAGAAAAGATTCGTGTCGGGAAATACAATCGAGAATGGGATCTTTTCCTTCAGAATCGATGGGGGCATACTATTCACCAAGTAACACACAGTTAGAACCGCGTCCCCCCAGTACGAATGATGAGCACAACTCTGGATCAAAAGAGTCCTGATAACATCCAAAAGATGACGGTGTTTCTGCTCAGCCACCCCGTTTTGTTGAGAAATATACGCACAAGATGTCTGATGCACAATACCATAGGATCTAAGAAACTGAGGAAGCTGAGTACTGCAGAATTCAAGTGCATCATCAAAACGTATGCACTTGACATTTGCAGAAAACACATTTCTTATTTCATTAATAAAGGACTGAATAACATGACCAACATCAGACTTGTTCTTAAGAAGAAATACCCATGACAATCTAGAGAATTCATCGACTGCAACAAGATAAAACCTATGCCCCTGATGATTTGGGCACGACTAGGACCCCAAATATCAAAATGAATCAACTAAAAAAGACTATGACTACTTCGATCCTAACAACTATGGAATGTTGATTGATGATGCTTCCCAAGCAGGCAGGCCTCACACTGAAAAGTAGAGCGAGGAGGGATCTGTGTAAGAACATGACACAACTTTTGCAGAGGACGACGACTAAACCGAAGATGCTACGCATAAGGGGAAACAGATCCAATGCGAAGAGAAGAGGCGCCATCATAAGGAGATTGTACCAATCTGTAGAGGCCTCCTTGCTCACGACCAGATCCAATCACCCAACCCATAAGAATGTCCTGAAACACAAGAGCAGAAGGGTCAAATATGGCACGACAATGTAAATCCTTGGTGACTTGACTGATGGATAGTAAATTCATAGAAAATTCAGGAGCGTAGAGAACATTCTGAAGCCGCATTGCAGGAGTTAACTACACCTCCCCCTGACCAGTAATGGGAGAGTGCGTCCCATCTGCTATTACAATTGATCTACCTGATTAAGTTGGGCTATAAGTACTGAACTGTCCTTTGTCACCGCAGAGATGATGGGAAGCTCCTGAATCCATAATCCATTCCGACAAATCTGCCCTGTAACAGCTAGTAATAGCATATGCTATACCTGATGTGGACGCAGAAGATGAGGCTGCTACCTCTGATGATCCCGACGGAGAGCTAGCTGACCTAAGAGCATGTATAATCTCCCTGAGGCGCGCTACTAGTTCATCAAATCTTTGATCAGATGCAATTGAAGAATTGCCAACCTGTTGTATCTGTTCTGCCACACATGATGAAGCTGGAACCCATGCTTAGAATGACATGTTTCTTTAGAGTGACCTGGCCTGTGGCAGTAAGTACAAGGCTGACGAGGGGCCGACTACCCCCTCCCCTGCCACGACCACCTCGAGCACGATAGATGCTGCCATGGCTGAAGATGTCCGAGGCAGCTGAGTACCACCATAAGATATGGAGAGCTTGCTCAACATGCGATATGCCCCCTCCATCGGAGGTATGGTGGCATCAGTAAGAATCTGTGCTCTAGCATCATTATACTCAGAGTCGAGTGCCGCTAGGAAAACTCCGATCATTATCGAATCCATATATGCCTTGAGCTTCTCTAGTGTGGCAGTCAAGGGGATGTAACCATGTAACTTCTCAAACATACCCCTTAGAGAAGTGTAAAGGGTATGGAGAGGACGACCATTCTGTTTCGACGTGAAGATGCCATGTTGAAGTTGCAGAATCTTCGGCTCATTCTTCGCCGAAAAGTACGTAGTGACAACTGACAAGAATGTCCCACATAGCCTTCGCTGTGGGGTGACTCAGTATATCATTGACTATTTCCATTGACACAGTCCCATAAAGCCACATACGTGCATAAGCGTCGTCTTCCTCCCATGAGGCATTAACCCTAGTCTTGTCACCAAGATCCTCCTGTATGAGGATATACTTCTTGCCATTATATTGCATTAGACTCATGAACTGCATGGCCTACAGTTCATAGTTCGTTTCATCCATCTTTACGATCGGTGCTGGACCTTTGAAGGGATCCAGGGATGGAACATCTGCTTTGTCATCTGACATGATGACACCAATCTCCAAGACTAGGATTGCAAACTAGAATAACTATGTCTACATAGACATATGGAAGACAATTGTGGGTGTAGACTTATACCACAACCTCTTCCATCCACTGGAGGCTTCTTTAGGTACTTAGGATGGTTTTAGAAGATCAAAAACCACACCTTAGGAACCAAATCAGACCTAGCCGGACTCACGAGAAAGAGGATGCAACAACCCTTCCAGAATCGACGACCCCCTTTGACGGTCGGCAGCGGCTGTAGCCGCTGTTGCTGCTTCTTGGTGGTGGCGGCCGCGCGGAAACGCGTTGGGGTTTTGGTGAGGTAGGAATTCTAGGGCACATGCTCCGGTCTAGGACCATTGCTCTAATACCAAGTGGAAGGATTTAAATGAACGGAATGAATTTACCGTAGCCCTAGAGCTCACTTATATAAGAGAAAAGCTCTAAGGAAAAAATTACATAAAGAGATGAAAGAAATAGAAAATTACATAGAAAACTTGAAATGCGGAAGCATATCAAAAATAAAGGATAAAGAATAATGAAGAACGTGAAATTTTAACGTGGAATCCTAAGGAGCGGGATGAAACCACGGGAGAAGGTCTCAAAGGGTCATATGTTGCATTACACTTTCTCATCTGTTACAGGAGGTTTGGGGCTTCTTATATAGCCTCTACAGACTCTTCAAGTCCCACAATTGGTAGATGTGGGACTAAACTCTGGATGTGGTAAATGGTTCTTGGAACGATTCATTTACCCATCTTACATATGATTCATATACTCCAACAAACACCACTAGAGAAAAGGTCTCAAAATAACCCACACCATAAGTCTGAGTGAAGCCCTTTGCTACAAACCTGACCTTCAATCTGTCAATAGAACCATGAGGTAACTGTTTAGTCGTGAAGACCCATCTGCAGGTAACATGCTTGACACCTAGTAGACATAGAACAAGATCCCACATGGCCCCTGATGTGAGTGCACCAATCTCCTCTTCCATGGTCTTTTTCCAACCATTATCCTGCAATGCACTACAATGATCCCGAGGAGTAGAAATAACCATCAGAGTATTTGTAAATTATCTATCACAACTGGATAGACTGTCGGTGGAAGTAAAATATGACATGGGATGTATAGTATATTGCCTTTTGGTCCGTCACATAGCTATAGGGATTTCTGGTGGAGCATCCGGAGCTGTAGTGGGGGGACACTCGAAGAGAACACATCATCCTGCAAATAAGAAACAAGGGGACCGGGTCAGAATGTGTAGTGTGCTTTTTGTAGACAATTGATGGCGGTGGAAGCTCAAAGGGTATGTCACTAACATATTGAGTAAAGTAGCTAGTTTGTTCAAAAAATGTGACATCAACAGATATGTAATAACGATGACATGTAGGATCGTAGCACATATACCCCTTTTGGGTATGCGAATATCAAAGAAAAACACACTTAATAGCATGAGGAGACAATTTATCTACAGCCTAAAATTGTGTACGAAGGCAGTGCAACCAAAAAATCCTCAATGGAAGTGGAAAAGGTTCCTCATCTGGAAACAAAAGAGAGAAATGAGTTACCTCATTGAGGACTGAAGACATGATCCTAGTGATGAGGTATGTGGCAGTGAGAACATCATCCCCCATTAGGTTTAGGGAACCTTTATGTGAGGAAGCAAGGTGCAAGTAATGTCTAGAAGGCGACAAAGCTTCCTTTCCGCTACCCCATCCTGTTGTGGGTACACAGATAGGAGGTCTGATGAAGGATCCCTTGAGTGGTAAAGAAAAATACCAAGTCGTATTGAGTGAACTCAAGAGTACCGTCAAATCCTGATACTTTGAATACATGTATGTAGAGAAATATGTTTTAATGAGATGAATGAAAGACTTAACAATGTTGTTAAGTCGGGCTATTCTTTGATCAATAGACCCAAGAAGATATGTTGTAATCATCTACAAAAATTGTAAAGTATTTATGATCAGCAGTAGTACGGACTGGACAAGGTCCCCAAATATCACAATAGACTAAAAAGAAAGGTAATGATCGACGTGACTCAATCCTAGTCGGAAAAGAAGTCGACGATGTTTGCCGATCTGGCAGGCTTCACAGTCAAAAGGTTGCAGAGATGATAATTCAGGAAACATTTGGGAAAGAGCTCTGGTAGATGGTGACCAAGCCGCAAATGTCGTAGGAACGGGTCAACGGACATGGAGGTAGCACCTGCAAAGTTTGTGTCAACGAGGATATCAATGTAGTAAGGTCCATTCTTCTCATGCCTCCACCAAATATCTGCATCGTTCGGATGTCTTGAAAACGGCAGTACTTATCAGAAATCACAAGACAATTCAATTCAACACACATCTTATGAACAGACAATAAGCTCGGAGGAAAATCAGGTGCGCAGTGAACGCTAGAGAGTTTGAGCTTGGAGAACTCCATAGTCTCAACAGTGGTAATAGGAGAATGAGTACAGTTGGCTAGCCGAACTAACTTCACCATGGAAGAGGGTTGAGAAACGGTCATAAGACTTCCTTCTCCAATTAAATGGATAGATGCACCTGAGTCAATGATCTAGGCTGGTGCCGAGAATGAAGCAGAGTTGGCTATAATATCTGAAGTAGTAGCTAGATGCGTGGCAGCAGTTGTCACCCTTGGAGTATAGTTTTGCGGAACCTTTGTCAGATAGGTGATAGAAGTCCATGACCACCGACGAACACCTTGAAGGCTCGAGACTAGAGCATGTAATTTTTTGCACCCATGAGTTTGATAGAAGTTCCTTGTACCATCATAGAAGATGTAGTGTACATGGATCTGGTCTCGATAGGAATTGACGCCATCGTAACTTGATAGATAGTTCACGAAGTAGAGTTATTCGTTCAATCGCGCATGTAAGTGACTGGAGCACAAAATTCAATGTTCGGGAGGGCTGGAATCATTCTAGCAGCAACAAACGAGGGCTAGAATCGTCCTTGCAGCAACGAATAAAGGCTGAAATTCCCCTTAAATCAGTCATTGTAGGTGCTGGTGGCACCTGGAAGCGGTGCGGCAAGTCTGGGGAGGCATGGCACCTGCTAGGCAACGGCTTGGATGTAGCTTGGAGGTCTGAATGGTTGCGTTGGAGGGCTAGAGGTAGCAATCCAACGGTGGCCTTGGGCTTGGAGGTGTACCAATGGTGGTGCGCAAGGAGTCGAAGGACCTGGAGGGTCTTTGGTGAGACTGCTAAAGGGTCCTGGTGGCCAGGCGACAGTCTTAGAGGGCCAGGAGAGGCCACTGGCGGTGGTGCATTGCAGCAGCGCCCATGCGCTAGGGCTCGGATGAGCCTATGAGGTATCGATGTGGGTGCTGCAACTGTGCATGGTGGCGAGAGGTGCCCTGCGCGGGACCCTTGGGAGAGGGGAGGGCCCACGCAAGGGCTTGGCTGGCGGTGACGATGAGAGTTAGGTCAGAACACTAATTTAGGACCGTTGCTCTGATAGTACTGATACCATGTGGAGAAAGATGAGAGAATTAATGAATAACCTTATTTAATGGGTTTAGAGTTTCTTATATAGCGTGAAACCCTAGAGAGGCGGAAAGAGAAAATTACATAGTGCCCCAAAGGGGTTACATGACTCAGTAAGTATAAAGAAATAACCATGTAGAGAAAGATGGGAGAATTAATGAATAACCTTATTTAATGGGTCTAAGGTTTCTTATACAGCGTGAAACCCTAGAGAGGCGAAAAGAGAAAATTACATAAATGCCCCAAAGGGGTTACATGACTCAATAAGTAAAAAGAAATATCCCATTAACTCTAACACTTCTAATGGCCATAAATACTTTATTTCTTTTTTTTTTGAGCCAAAGAAAGGGGGAGACACTCAGCGGTGTTCGCCCCAATAGATTAAGAAAAATAAGAAGTAAACAGAAGCATTACAAAAGACAACAAGCCCAAAAAAAGCCACACAGGGGATTAACCCATACCCCACTCATCTACCAATCTTGCACAATGTATAAGGATGTTCTCCTTGTAGAAGCGCTGCCCCGAGAAGAGTGCAACGTTCCTCCCCAGCCAAATCTCCCACAACCTCGCTATGGGCCGTAAGAGGTCCCTTCTCTCCCTGTTTCTGTTCACCAACGACTCACAGAAGGCCGTCAAGTCATTCGTGCAAACCCAATCCACGTCCGCTTCCTGCCAGACCCCATTGACCTATTGGCAAACGAAGAAGAGGTGATCAATGGTCTCCACTGCAGATTCACATAAGACACATTTATTTGAGACATTGACAAGTAGCCTCGCACAACGATCCCTCGTCGTCAGCCTTTGTCTGCGGAATAACCAAAGGAAGAACCCAAGACGCTCGGGGAGCTTCAAGCCCCAGAAGAACCCACAATCACGCACCAACATGTCCGACGCGCCGGCGGGGGCCTAGATATTGCCCCATAAGCTTTCCGAGTCGAGAAAGGGCCACCCCGCCAGGCCCAATGGTCCCGCTCACCATTAGGCTTGCCAACATCCCCGATGGCGTCCATAAGGGCAAGAAAGTCTTCAAGCCTCTGATCCGAGAAGTTCACAAGGAAAGGCGGAAGCCAACACCCATCCGCCCAGCAAGAGGCGACATTGGCATCCTTATCAGCCGCCAACGCAAATAAACGAGGGAACTGCATACTGAAGATCCCCCTTCTCATCCAGTCATCCTTCCAAAATCTAAAGGATCCTCCATTCCCCACAACTAGCACAAACAACGACAAATTCCTCACAAAAGCCTCCAGAACCCCCCGCCAAAACGGAGTTTGATTTCTGACCATACCAGCCTGAGCATCCAATGCCCCGCTAGCCCCGTGAATCTCCCGCAAAATCTTGGTAAAGAAGCTTCACCTGGGCCCCAGATGCTGTTCGCCCACTTAAGAAGGAATGCATCATTAACGAGCTCCAACCTCCGCACACCCAGGCCACCATCTTGCTTGCAACGTGTGACCTCATCCCATCCCACCAAATGTAATCCTCCCGCCGCCTCCCCATTTTTTCCCCACAGAAATCTTCGCATAAACTTTTCGAGACGGTTGCGAATCCCCGCCGGCATCCGGCGATTCGATAAGAAATAAACCAGGATCGAGGAGAGCACCGCCTTGAGGAGAACGAGTCGACCCCCATTCGAGAGCAGGGCCGACCGCCATCCTACCAACCTCTTCTCAACCTTCTCGACGGCCACTAACCAGTCCCTGAGCCTGGCCCTCCCCACCACTAACGGCATTCCAAGGTAATCAATAGGCAACTCTCCAGGAGGAGACCCCAAGAGATGCCCACATTCAACCGCCTCCCCCTCCGAAAGCCCAAAAGGAACCATCTTGGACTTGTTCACGTTCTTATGTAATCTGGACAACTCGCTAAAAGGGTCAAGTGTCGCCGACATTCCCGAGACCTCCGAAAGGCCTCTCTCAATAAAAAATATGGTGTCATCCGCAAACTGGAGCAAGGGCACGCTCATCCCGCCCTTGGAGTATCCTGCCGATAGCCCGGACTCAACAACACGATCAGCCATGCAAGCCAAAACATCCACTGCAACAACAAAAAGAAGTGGAGCAAGGGGGCATCCCTGTCGGACCCCCCTTCTAGGCTGAAAGAAACAGCCCTCCGGGCGGCCATTTATCAAAATTGTAAACGACGCTGTGGTCACACAACGACGCATCCACGAGATCCATACCTCCGGAAAACCACGCCTCCGCAACACTTACCACAAAAACTTCCAGTCGAGGCAGTCTTAGGCTTTAACGAAATCAACTTTCCAAAGTACCCCATGCTTTCCCTCCTTCCTCCAATCCGCGACCAATTCCGAAGCGAGAGTAATGCAATCCGAGATCTGCCTGCCCTGGATAAAGGCCGTCTGAACCGGAGAGATGATCGAGTCCAGGACCCGAGCCAGCCGTAAAGCAAACACCTTTGCGACAATAAGATAGATGTTGTTGGAAATAGAGATGGGACGAAGCTCCTTAATTCGCTCCGCCGCGGAGGACTTAGGAAGCAATACAATGATGGCCTTATTAGCCTGATCAAAACCCGCATTGCCATTACAAAATTCGGTGATAACCTCCAGCACTTCTTCACCAACCACCTCCCAAAAATCCCGATAGGACGCTACTGGGAAACCATCAGGACCCGATGAACCATCCTCGTTCAAATCCCATACGGCCGCCTTAGCCTCCTCCATCGAAACCGCCCGCGTCAGATCCTCGCGAACAGCGGGCGAAAGGGACGCCCCTACCCACTCTCGGGGAGCGCCTCGCAGAGAAATCCTTGAAATGAGCAGCGATAGCTCTCCCCATCTCCCTGTCTCCCTCAATCCGAATACCATTTATCGTGATAGAGCGCAAAACATTAGAGCGCCTCCTCCCACTAGCGACACGGTGAAAGAAAGCCGTATTGGCATCCCCCTCCTTGATCCAAGTCATCCTCGACCGTTGGCGCCATTCAGTTATCCGCTTTTTGTCTTCAGCCGCAACCCGCTTTTGCGCAAGAGAGCGTGCAATTAATTCCTTCGGCAGCAACTCCCTATCGTTCTCGATGATGTTGATATTGGTAATGACCTCCTCGGCCTCCAGCCTTGTTGCAGCGCTCGCCTCCCTAGAACAGAGATAGTCTCTTCCGTAGCAATGTAAGTTTTTGAGTAAACCTGGATACCGCGGACCCCTCAACCTACGACTGAGACCAATGAGAAATCACCATGTCCTTGAAGCTCTCCTCCAACAACCAGCATTTCTTGTACCTAAAGAAGCCCCTCACCGTTGGGGCGTCACCAGAATCCCAAATAATAGGCGAGTTATCAGACAACGTACGAGGCCGAGAGGTCACCGAACAAAGAGGGAAAATTTCAAGAAGATCCCCAGAAGCCAGGAAACGATCAATACAAGAACGGGAGTTATTATTCCTCCACGTGTAAGTAATATCCTCCGCCACCAAAACCTCTAGCGCCAACGAGTCCACCACTTCAGGAAAATCAAGGGAGCCCGGGTCCTGGCCACCCCCGGACTGGGGCCTATCCGAAGTATGGAGCGTTACATTGAAATCTCCCCCAAGGAGCCAGGGGATCCCCTCAAATACCCGGCTCACCTCCTGCAGATCGTCCCAAAGTTCTTTTCTTTTAATGTGACAACAAGGGCCGTAAATACAAGAGAAAACAAAAGGCATGGCAGAATCCACACGTACCAATTGTACGGATAATACATGTCTCCCCCTGTGCACCGTGTTGAAGGTGAGAGCCGCTGACCTCCATGCGATAAGAAATCCACCCGCCGCCTCATCCGCATCTAATGCCCTGAACTCATCCAATCCACCCGCGCCAAAGGATCGCCAGAGGACATCATCGGTCCCACGCAGTTTCGTTTCTTGCAACAAAACAACATCACATCCCCAATATGAGAATCTCGCGCCCAAAGCTCTTCTCTTGTCCGCCTCCCCCAACCACCTCACGTTCCAGGAGAGGACCTTCATAAGGAACCATCTGAGTGTTACCCAACGCGCACGAGCCCAGCCGCAGCCGCAACAGTATCTTTAAGAGTCGCGCAAGACTGCTGCTGGGAGACGATCGCCCGAGTTCTGTTCCTCCTCCTGTATCTCTTCCCCGTTCTTTTCTCAGAAAGGCTCCCCGCATCGCTAGCACCCTCCATCTCCAGCAGAGTTACAGAAGAGCTAGGAGTAGAAAAGTGATCCGAAGCGTCGCCACCCCCGTGGAGAAGAGGGTCCTTGTAAGGGCTGCTACGATACCCATCCTCAGGTCCGGAGGAGCCCCACGAGAAACCAGACCTCTCCGCATTACCGATCGTAAGACCGGAAGAGAGAGCCACACCATCAAAACGAGCCCTGAAGGCCAGAACAGAAGCAGGTGCAGAGACGAAGACAGAATTTCGGGTTGGCCACTCCACCGCCCCGGGTCCGAATAAGAGACACCTGTTAGCATCCAGTACCGCACGACCCGGCAATGGATCCACACGTTGAACCTGGAGACCACGATCCAAAGCCTAGGTCCGAAAAGCAAGGGGAGAAGATTCCGTATACGCCACCTCAGCAGACAAATCGTCTCTTGCAGACGAATTACACAACACCCAAGAATGGCAACCGAAAGGACGTGGGTCTTCCATCATGCAGGGCGAAGCATGCGAACCACCCCCATGCAAAGCCATCTGGCACCTGGAAGACGAGGCGGCGCCATCCAACCTCGGGACCTCCGGGCCGTCAACACCAGCCCTTCGTGAGAGCGCCACCTCTGGCGGAGCTGGAGGCTCGATGAACGTCAACTCCTCCCGACACCGAAAACGCCCTACCACCAGGGTCTCAGAAAAAACCTTGCCTATCGCATCGTCAAGCAACCCTTTGTTGCACTCCATCAGGATTCGCGTGACGCTCCAATCAGTGCTCGGCTTCAGGCCATCCTCGACGACCGTATGAACTCGACGTTCGAACATGCCCCATCCGCAAAGCGCAACGCTCTCCAAGAAACCTCTTCTGTCACTCCATTTCGAATAAGCCGTTCCCGTTGTTCTGGGGAAAGGCCACAAGCACAACACCGGTTGGCATCCGAAACCACAACGTCCCCTGCGAACTGAGAGCCCAGGAAGCCATGCAGATGGACCCTCACCTTGTCCCACGAAATGGACCTCCGCAAAGCAACCCCAATCACCGCCGCGCTTTCATCCCCCCCTCGTAGGCCTTCTCATGCACAGCGTCATCCGCCCCGCCCACACCTCCGACGCTATCCCAACACGAACCTTTGTTACCACCCGCAACGACTTGTGCGAAAGACCTCACACCCCGCCTGTTGAAGGGGCCTTTAACTGTCACCCCATCGCTGCCCGCACGTCCAGACGGCTGGAAGGAGGAACGACCAAGCCCAGAGCGGAACCAACCAGATGCCTTCCGGTGACCAAACCTCCCACAACCAAAGCATCTAGGAGGAACCTCACAGACCGAGGCCACATGACCACGACGACCACTTTTGAAGCAACACATTTCTGGCTTCTTGTGAGAAACCTACACCCACCCCCCTCCCTCTCTTCCACCTCCTTGCCACCTTCCCTAAGGCCGACGCCTCCCCCTCCTTCCCGAACAACACCGCCTCCTTTCCCTTCTGCCTCTCCCCACCGTCGCAACCCCCCCTGCAGCTCTCTCCGACGCACTCACACCGACCTTCGCACGCTCCTTCTCCTTTCCCTGAGCCCCGGCAAGCCCCTTCGAAGTCACACCCGCACTCGCCTTCGCTCTCCACCAGCGCTCCATTCACCTCCTACTTTATTTCTTTTTTGACGACTATTCAAAAAGTACCTTTATTTACCCTCTTCATAGTCATGGAGAGGTTGTTAATACTATTGAGATATTTGCATATCTTGTTATCTATTTCTTATTTATATTTTCTTTATGTACCTCTCATGTAATTAACTTAGGACTTTTCTCCTATATAAGAGAGTCCTAGGGTCTCTTCTAATGCATTCATTTCTTTTCTTCTAACATGGTATCAGAGCAACGATCCTAGACCGGGGTTCCCGTACTGAACAACAACATGCATATCAGAATGCCACTATGACAAGGAGTCTTTCTGTCATCTCTTGACTCTGAGTACGATGCATCACGTACTCAACTATTAACTGGAGATATGATGCCTCCAATGGAGGGGGTCTACAAGAGGTTGAGCAATCACTACTTTATCTATTACTATGGCTCAGACTTCCTCTGCTATGGCAGCTTCTCATGGCAGAGGGGGTACTTTACAGTTTCGCAGGCGAGGACCACGTGGTCGAGGAGGAAGACGTCAGCGTGGCCCATGTTCAGATTTCTACCATCCCGATCATTCTGAAAAGACATGCTATCTGAAGCATGAGTATCATGCGTCTGCCCGAGTTGCTGAGCAAACCGAGCCTACTTCTGCTCCTGCTCATGATGCATGGTTTGATGATATTGTTTCCAGACTGAGAGAGATGGTGGATACTCCTACCACTTCGGTTGTAGGTTCTTCAGATGTCGCAACTGCTGCCAGAGCCTCTTCGAGCTCGTCAAGTATTTCTTATGCAATTACCAGTTGTAGTAGTTCAGATTTGTCTGATTGGATCATGGACTCTGGCTCATCATATGTGTGGCGATCGAGCACAGTTTAGATCTCACAGGTCTATCCCTCCTGGTAGATCTGTTGTGATTGTTAATGGGGTTCATCTTCCCATTGTTGGTTAGGGGAGATTGTTCTTGCTCCCTTGATGCATCTGCAGAATGTCTTCCATGCTCCAGCATTTCAGATGAATCTTTTGCCTATTAGCCTGATTACAAAAGATTTACACTGTCTTGCCATATTTGATCCTTCTTCTCTTACGTTTCAGGACATACTCACGGGCAGGGTCATTGGATGTGGTCATGAGAAGAGAGGACTTTACAAACTTGTCCAACCTCCCTGTTGAAAGGCACATGTCTACCCTTGTTAATTCAATCAGATTAATGATCAAATTAATAGTTATGTCGTTCGTTGTAGTTAGGTAAATACGGACTGATCAAAAACCACTTTAATTAATGCTAAGTTAATCATGAGCGGCAAATTTATCTTACTTGGGCAAGCCCAAGGTCGAACTCAGGGAGGCAACTGTCTCCTTAGGTAAATTTTAAGCGAATTCAGAGGTTGAATTTTCAGAAGAGTATTTTTGGTATTTTTTTATGCAATTTAAAGAAAAGACAATGCAATTTCAGGCCAGTTTACAAGTTATATCAGAGATGTAGTCAAATTAAGTCCAAAAATTATGAAACTTGGCCAGAAAGTGAAATGCAATGAAATGAAGCTATATTAATTTTTTTGGATTTTTCTGAGACTTTATGAATTTACTGTGAATTAAATATCAATGCAAGGGGATTTTTACAAAATTAATTTTAATAAATACCAAATCACATTATTTCCAGATATACAAATTATCCTAGATAGATCTAAGTGTGATGAATCCAGGAAAATTGATAAACCTAAAATTCTATGTGAATTAGATCTATTAAAAATCAATTAAGGAAATCACTAATTAATTTATTCTGGCCTCGTGATGCGTGCAAATGCAAAAATTTTTGGGCACAATGTAAACTAAATTATATTAAGTCTAATGTGAATTTTTGATGATTTTTGGAGCAACAGAGAATTTAATATGAATTAAAAGGCACACAATGGGCAAAATATGGAAAATTTCACCAATTTAATAATTTTAAAATCCCAGTATGTCACAAAAATGAGACACGTGTCACATAAGGTAAAGGACAAGATAAGCTACACAATGCATTTTTTAGAACTGAGAAATGATGCCAAATGGACACCTAGATGTGCGTGCAAAGACAGGGACCAATTTGCAATTACATAAAATCAAATTGCTAAAAATTAAACATGCTGAAAGGGACTTAAATGCAATTACCTAGAATGTTGGGGGTATGTGTGCAAAGTGCCCACTGAAATGCGTGTGCCTCACGTGATGCTCTTGGTAGGGACTGAATTGTAACTTGTAAAACTTCCAGGGGCCTCAGTGTAATTTACCCTGCCCGCACGTAAGGAACACGTGCAGTGCTAGGCTCGGGAGACGTCGGAGGCTCGGATGACGGCTCGGGTGCGCTGCAGGTTCGGGCGTGCTTCGGGATAGCCTCGGGAGCTTCGAGCCTAATGGTCTGGGAGGAGGCTCGGAGGAGGCGACGTGGCGTGATGCGGCCCGTTGTATCAAGATGAATCCAACGGCATCTGGAGCTCGGGGAAGCGACGACGTGGCTGGATGATAAGCGTTGGATCCTCCTGATCCGACGGAGGCGGGGCGCTGGCGATGTGGGTAAATCAAAGCCGTTCCATCGTGAGGATCAAACGGCTACTGTGCGTCGTGTTCCTCCGGTCCGCCGCCTCCTGCGGTGGACGTGGTTGGGCTCCGGCGAAGCGACCGTTCCTCCGCCGCCTCGATTCTCGCTCGATGTTGATCATTGGAGGCTCCCAAGTAGCTGGGGGCGATCGTGGGAGTGTCGGGGAGCCGCCGGAGGCTTTGGATGGAGCTGGGGAGGTCAGTAGGCCTGAGGCGATGAAGGTTGATGCAGCTCCGACGAAGCTTCCGGCCAATGAAGGAGAATGTACCTGCAGGAGTTAGCTCGATAGCCGAGGCGTGCAGCGTGTTCGTGAGGTAAAGGCGAGTGCAACGGGAGGCCTGGAGTGGAATGAAGGAGGTACAGTGGTGCTCCTCCGCCAAGATGGCGGAGCTTTGGTCGGAGTGAGGTGCAATACGTCGTCGGGGTGAATGAAGTAGGTCGCGAAGATCAGAGCTCCATGGCGGAGCTCGGAGGTTGGTCAGGCGAGAGCGGGAGTGGTCGGAGGAGGCGGATAAATTTCGAGAAAAGTGGAGAAAATGAAGACGGATATCGGACGGGGGATGGAGGGTGCTACCTTGGGATAGAAGCTCGGAGTTGAGCTCCTGGTCGTCGCTCGAAGGCCGGTAGGGGTCCTGAGCTCGTGCAGCTCGGGGGAGGAGCTGCGGCACGGCGGGGCGGAGCCGTGGATCTCGTCGGAGGAATACAACCGTCGTCGCTTGACTTCTCGCCTAATTGTTGTCACCAAAAGGAGGGTAGGAGCTCGGAGTTTCTCTCTGCAGTGGCGGATGGGGTCGAGGATGGTCGGAGGCGGAGTATTTATAGGTTGGAGGTGAGGGTGTAGGTGACAGGATGGCGAAGTTGGTGGAGGTCGTGGAGCGACGTGGGTGAAGTTTATGGCGATTGAGGAGGTCGGCGAGGAGGAGGGTAAAGTGGGCTACGAAATGGAGGTGACAGGAGGCGGAGAGGTTGGCCGGAGTGGTGCCAAAAATAGAAAGGGGGCGGTTCGCGCGTAAGGTGGACGACGTGGGCGAGGGAGCGTCTGGAGGTTGACGATGGGTTCTGGACCGTTGGATCGAGTGATCCAACGTCCAGGAGAAGGGCGTGAGGGGATGGCCTGTATTAGATCAAGGTGATGCAATCAAAGGGTTACGATGGTGCCATGTGGCGGCCTGAGGGAGAGGCGTTGTGGGACGGTTGGGATGAGGTCTTGAGGATCTAATCGTGCGGTCCATGAGACGCCATATGGCAAGCTAAGAATTAGGCGGAGATGGAGGGTTGTGATGAAGCCCAGATTTTGATCGAGTGGCAGGGATCCAAGGCGAGATGAACAGTGGCGATGAGGAAAGAAGGAGGGCCATCGAACGATGGAGAAGATGTGACGCGTGGCGGCCTGTAGGAGAGGCGCTAGCGAACGACCCTGATTCGATCTGGGCTTGATCGGATGGTTGAGATGAGTTTCGATATTGGGTGGCCCATATCAAGAGAGAGGGGGAGGGATCGGACGACGGAGGGCGAAGGGCACGTGCGCTTTGTGAGCGGGCCGCGTGGCGCAATCGGAGGGCGCCACGTGGCCTGATCTGAATGGTCGAAAGAGAATATGGGATTAGAGAGAGAAGGAGACCGAATTTGGAAAAACTCAAAACATGAATGTTGTAGATCTCGATGAGATCTACAAGTTTCATGTTGACCAAAAATGGAGATGAGGTCAAATAAGATACAAAAATATAAGGGGTACAAATATACATACATACAATGTACAAAGGGGCCCCAAAACCCAAGTTTTGCATACGAGCTCCGATTTAAATGAAATTGGTCTCATTTTGAAGGTCTCTGAATGTGTATTAATAAGAAAGTGAATAGACCTAGATCGGAGGTTGTATGAGGTAGATATTTGCATTCTAAGGTCTGAGGTTTCCAACAGGGTTTGGGGCTTTATTGGGTATTTTACAAGCTGAGAATTTTTGGCCCTTTTTCCTTATATTATTAATGAATAATATACATAGTATAGGGTTGGTTTTATTGTATTTGGAGTCAGTTTTTATACAGATGATGGGTGAATGTTTACAAGTGAATTAGGCTTCTTATTTAATGCAAATATGGATGTTAAAATGTATGTATTATGCGTGCATATATGTATGCTAATTATGCAAGACAAAGGGAAATATGCTGCTAAATACTCGGGAACAAGACTCTATTTTCAATTTTAAGAGTGATGAATTACAGATTCATCAACCCCCTATACTTAAACCTTGCTCGTCCCCGAGCAACTAAAATGAAATGCAAGAGTGAAATGATTTTGGGTTCCATACCAAGGTAATGAACAAAAGTTGAAAATGGAGCTTGACTCGACCTTTGGATTAATTGTGCGGCGGAACCTCATTGGGACCTGAACTTAAGACCTAACAGACTTCAAGTTCCACAAGTCTACTATTCAAGACTCGTCAATAGTCAGGTCAGAACAAATCCTCATACGTAAATTTCTGATGATTATGATTCTTACTTGTACTATGTAAGTGTAAAATAGCTCTCTACATCAGAAATGGCTAAGAAGCAGCCTCCTCTAACAAGGTAACTCTAATTACCCGGTCCAGTAATTCTTTCCTCGAGGAGCGGGGTATTCCCTTCTAAGTTCAAGTGCGACCAGCTCAAGAGGAGGGGGTGGAGAAATGAATGGACGGTAACCAGTGTATCTACCTATCCCGGGATGCATGACCAGTGTAGCCAAGTCATCCAGCTGCAGACTTCTTGCTAATATACATACTCCGACAGGTATTTTATTTTCACTCAGGCCTGTCTTATTTTTTTGGAGTTTGTATTTTTTTTTGAACTATATACAAGGTGCAACATGTACATCCAGAGTTTTTCCTCTTGAGCCAGTAGACTATCCCTCTTTTGAAGCATTATTGCAACCCACAACATCCTGTCTTTAGACGTCAACACTACCAGACTAGGTTGAGATGCACTACCCTCCCTAGAGGAAGACGAATGTTTCCACCCGTGTGCTACTACAAGCTAAAGGATTCTACCTCCTCACCACCTCATCAATGAAGAGCTACGTGCATAATGCTTGGCCAAGTTAGGTCACTGTCTAAAAGAATCATGCGTGTGTACGAGATATTCTACTTAGACTAATCAAGATGACATGTGAACATAGACCTGTGGACTCAAAGAATTAAGTCACTTGACCTGAGAAATCTTAACTCCAGTTCCTATAAGGTTCCTCTGAATTTAGGTGGATTAAGGTCAAATCAAGTCCCTCCTCAATATCTACTCATAACTTGGTTCATAACCCACTAGCTTTTCACCTTGCATATGCAAGATATGCCGATGAGATGCAGATGACATGCTATGTAGATGGATGAAATGCAAGACTCTCTTTTTTTCTTTTTCTTTTCAGATGCAGAGATGATGTCAAAGAGTAAATAAGAAGCCATTGATTTTGATGATTTTTTTAAGACATTGGTATACCTAGTGTTATACAAATGTTATACAAGTATACATGTATTTTACAAAAAATTTCTCCAATTTTACCCATCCCGTAATTTTTATGTAGTATATACAAAAATACGTGAAAGTACGAGCTATGGGTAAAGTATACATGTAATATATACACGTCCCCCTATACTTAGCGTGTGCTATGTCCTCAGAGCACGAAAAGCGAGGAAGAAGACAGCTCGTGCTAAGCGTAGGAGAGCCAAAAGAGCAACAATGTATAGAAGTCATCCTGCCCCCCTATACTTAGGCTCTGGCAGCCTAAGTATAGAAGAAGATAAAAAAATGGGGCGGGCGAGGTTAAGAGGGGAAGTGGATGAATAAATGTACAAGGTGGGCATCGGTTCCCCCTATACTTAGGCTCAGGTCAGCCTAAGTATAGGACTGGAGTGGTATGAGGACCGATGTACAATGAATGGACTCAGGTGACTCTCCTCCCCTATACTTAGGATCTGGTCATCCTAAGTATAGTCGTAGATGAAAATATATGAAGTTGGGGTGAGTGATTAGAGTCGCCGGAGGGAGGGGAAGAATGTATAGGAGTGATGGTTATATACAAGGATCGCGGTCTGAATCTTTCCAGATGCTGCTGATGGCGAGAATTCACTACAGCAAGGTCTCATGCGCGGCTCTATGTGTATCTGTTGAATCTGTCTCGCGCATGAATACAAACTCTTCAATATGGATTAACTGTTCATTGGGTTTGAAAAAGTGCTTCAATGTTTGTCCATTTAATTGGAACGTTTGTTCGTCATCTGTGAGATCTGAGATCTCAATACATCCACTATCATGCACAACACGAACAATGAATGGGCCCGTCCACTTGGATTTCAGCTTGCCTTGGAAAACCTTCATCCTTGCATTGAACAACCATACCTTCTGTCCAGGAATAAAGATCTTTCGTCTGATATATCTATCATGCCAACGCTTAACTTTGTCCTTGTACACCAAACTGTTCTCGTATGCTCGGTTTCTGACTTCCGCAAGCTCATTCAGATCCATGTCTCTCTGTTTCTGCCCTAGGTGTGTGTTCCAATTCACCTTCTTGATTGCCCATTCTGATTTGTGCACTAATTCTGCGGGCAAATGGCACGGCTTCTCGAATACCATTCGGAATGGGGAGGTTCCTAACGGTGTCTTGTAAGCGGTCCTATAAGCCCACAGGACTTGATCCAAGATCTGAGACCAGTCCTTCCTGTCTGGGCGGACAAGCTTCTGCAATATGGTTTCACCTCTCTATTCGACACCTCAGCCATACCATTGATCTGTGGGTGGTAAGGACTAGCGACACGATGTTTGATGCCGTAATCCTTCAAGAGCTTCTTCACATCTTGGTTTACAAAATGGCTACCCCCATATGATATCACCATTTTGGGGATCCCGAACCCATAGATGATATGATCTCTAATGAATTTACAGACAGTCCTGCTGTCAGCGGCTCGGGTTGGGATAGCCTCCACCCACCTTGACAAATAATCTACCGCAAGAAGGATGTATTCGAATCCGTGGCTAACAGGGAATGGGCCCATGAAGTCGATGCCCCAGGCGTCAAAGACATCACAAATGATGACAGGCTGCATCGGCATCTCATCCTTGGAACCAACGGTTCCTCCCATTCTCTGGTATACTGGGCACGACTTCGCAAAGGTGATGGCATCCGAAACAGAGTCGGCCAGTATAAGCCACACTGAAGTACCTTCCATGCAGTCCTATTTCCGGAGTGGTGTCCTCATGCCTCCAGACTGTGGCATAAAGAAATGACAGTCTGATATTCCTCCTGAGGAATACACCGTCTCCAGACACAATCCTGCCCTTCAAAGAAAAGGATCGGATCCTCCCAATAGTAATGTCTAGAATCCAACTTCAGTCGGTCTATGTGGCTCTTGTGCCAATCTTCGGGAACCTTCTTGGAGATAAGATAGTTCACGATATTGGCATATCATGGGAGTGAGTCGACAACAAAAATCGACTCGTCAGGGAAGGAGTCTCGAATCGGTGAATCCTCAGAAGCATTAAGATCCTCGAGACGGGAGAGGTAATCAGCTACTGCGTTCTTCTTTCCAGGTTTATCGCGAATGTCCAAATCAAACTCCTGGATAAGCAGAATCCACCTAAGAAGACGCGCCTTCGCGTCCTTCTTTTCCATTAAGTAACGTAGCGCTGTGTGGTCAGTGAACACAATTACCTTGGATCAGATTAAATGAAATCTGAATTTGTCCAAGGCAAACACCACCGCAAGCATCTCCTTTTCCGTAACTGTATAGTTACGCTGAGCAGTATCAAGCACTTTGTTTGCGTAGTGTATTGCGAACGGGACACCATCCCTCCTCTGTCCTAACACAGCCCCAACAGTAAAGTCTGATGCATCCGTCATGATCTCAAAAGGTAGAGACCAGTCTGGGGCTTGTAGGATCGAGACGTCCATGATCATTCCTTGTAGTAGCTTAAAGGCCTCAAGACATTTGTGATCAATAATAAACTCCATGTCCTTGCCTAAAAGCTCAGTTAGCGGTCGGGCAATCTTAGAAAAATCCTTGATAAATCTCCGATAAAATCCGACATGCCCGAGGAAAGACCGCAACTGTTTCACGTTGGTTGGTGGTTGGAGTCATCTGATCATATCCACCTTGGCAGGGTCAACCTCCATTCCTCTCTTGGAGATGACATGCCCCAACACAATGCCCTCTGTCACCATAAAGTGACTTTTCTCCCAGGAGAGCACCAGATTGACCTCACAACATCTTTTGAGGACTCGGTCCAGAATCCTAAGATAGGAATCGAAGGAATCGTCGTGGACCGAGAAGTCATCCATGAAGACTTCCAGGAATTCGCCGATCATTTCGGCGAATACAAAAATCATGCATCTTTAAAAAGTACCGGGAGCATTGTATAACCCAAAGGGCTTGCGCCTGAAAGCATAGGTATCAAAGGGGCATGTAAACGTGGTCTTTTCCTGGTCCTCTGGAGCTATGGCTACTTGATTGTAGCTCGAGAACCCATCCAAAAAGTAGAAGAATTCTTTCCCCGCTAGTCTCTCTAAGATCTGATCAATGAATGGTAGGGGGAAATGATCCTTTTTCGTCGCAGCATTCAGGCGCCTATAATCCACACAGACGCGCCACGACGTGGGTACTCGCATCACGATCTCCTCTCCGTCTTCATTGGTGGTCGTCTGAATTCCCGACTTTTTCGAGACAACATGGATTAGGACCACCCATTTGGAGTCGGAGATGGGATAGATAAATCCCGCGTCGTACCATTTCTCTATCTCCTTCTTCACTACCTCTCGTACATTTGGATTTAACCGACGTTGGAATTCACGAGAGGGTTTAGTCTCATTCTCCAAGTAGATATGGTGCGAACATAGAGCGGGATTTATCCCATGGAGATCGGAGATGCTCCAGCCTATCGCCTTGCGGTTTTTCTCCAAGATCTCTAACAAGCGAGATTCCTGCTCCTCGGTCAATTGCGAGCTAATGATGATCGGATACTTCTTATCTTGTCCCGCAAGGAAGGCGTACTTAAGTGTTGTGGGTAAAGGTTTGAACTCAGGTAATGTTTGATCATCAAGGAAATCTGGCTCAATCAAATTTGGCTCAGTACTGGTAGTGGCTGGATCTGTCCTTGAAATTGCTGCCACCAATTCATTCGGCTCTGGAGTCGAATCGTCAAAGGTCTTTAAGCAATCGGCGAAAGCCACGTCCGACTCATCATCCTCATCTTCTGATTATCCTAAAGAGGGAAGGACTGACAGGCCCAGCTGGGCCTCTAAGTCATCGAAGATGTAGGTGGACGCAGATTCTATGCTATGTTCGTTTCTCAGGACCTCATAAACTGACTCATGCACAAGATCTTCTCCGGAGGGGAGGGACTCATCGGTGCTAGCTGGGTTCTGTTTTCATGGCCCAACAGTGTCTACATGAATGCAATCTGCTTCGGATGAAGAGTACTCGGTGCTGGATTCTGAATCTGGTCTCTGCCATCTGGTCTGCTTCATCTCAAGTTCCTCATCTCCGCCTGGAGTTTGGAACTGGATTTTCTCAATCTTATAATCAAACAAGGTCCATGTTGTTCTGAGGAAGGGCCTTCCTAATATGATCTGGGAATCTCTGCAATTACGAGGGGTCTCCATATCAAGGACGGTAAAGTCCACCATGTATTCCTGATCCTCGACTTTGATGACAACGTTTCTCAATTCTCCTTGGGACCTCTTGGTTGATTTATCAGCAAACTGAAGTAGGGCTCTAGATTTTCTTAGAGGTCCGAGATTTAGCCGCTCATAAAGGGTTGTAGGCATTAAGTTGATTGAGGATCCGTTATCAAGGAGAGTGTGTGCAAATGCAGTGTCATCGACATGACTCACCACATAATGTGCACCCATGTCTCTTCGTTTCCTCGGAAACGAGTTCTTCATTGTACAAGTCGTGGATACTGAAAGAACGTGTTTCTCAACACAGCTTTTGGTCTTCCTGCTGGCCCTAGTAGGTGTGCATCTCACCTTAAGGTATTTTTGAAATGCAGGTGTCATTTCCACATACTTGTCAAAGGGGATTGTGACCTTGATGTGTTTATTGCAAAACTCTACCATCTCAGGATCATCTTTTTGTATTTTTTTGTTTTTCTTCTTTCCACCCTTAAGGGCTCGGGGGAAAGGGATTATTAATGCCAACTCAGATTCTGAAACTGAAAGATTTTCATTCAAACTTGGAACTGAGTTTTGTACATGACTAGGACTCTGAGACTGACTCTGACTCTGACTATGACGAAAAGAAAATTTCTGTTGCAAGATCGGTGATACATTCTCCGCAACTACTGGAACATCCTCCTCAGATGGAGGTACGGGCTCTTCATCGGTCTCGCTGGACTCCCTACTGGTGCGGTTCTCCTGCTTCTTGGAGGACTCAGAAGTCATCTTCTTCTGCCAGTGGTGGTGGTGGTGCTGCTCCTCTGCCTCCAAGTTCTCCTCAGGTAAAGACTTGGTGGCTTATTCCTCCGGTGCCCGTGCCCGATCGGGTACGATCATAGTCCTTCCGCTCCTGAGGGACATATGGTTTACATTATCATACGAAAGGATCTCATGTTCAGATAAAGAGTTATCTGAATAGTGTACCTGATCTCGTGGTCGGTTCTGGCTTTGGTTCAAGCTATTCGGGTTGGCCTGAACCTGGGCGGGAATTGGGGTCTTTGACGCCATCTGCTGGTCCTGGGTACAGGAGACACGATTCATTTCAGTTCTCATATCCAGGTAGTCATTCTGAATCTGTTGGACCCTATCAGTCAGGGTCTGGATCACCAAGGTGAGGGACTCCAATTCGCCGGTGGACTGGGCTGGTTGATGCTGACTTGAGGATGAGTTCCTGTACTGGCCATGCCGGTACTGTTGCTGCTGATGGGAAGGTGGAGGGTCCTGCTGGCCCGAGTGGAAGGTGCGTTGCTGCTGCTGGTGCTGCTGAGGCTGGTACCCTTGTCCGGGGCAGGACTAAATGAAGCACGGTGCGGGGACGGAGTCGTTTTCTTGATAAGCTAGGGAAGGTCGGTGTGGCTGACTGTTCCCTATCCCCGACTGTCTGCCGACGGGGTCATGGCTGTACCACAACTCGTTGATCTCGAACACCTGCGGAGGCTCCTCGTATCCTGTCTCCACTTGTGGGGGTGCATGCTGGTCCTGCTGAGTGTATGTCTGCTCCTCTACCCAGCTACTCTGAGGCCCCGGTGCCTGCTCCTGTATGAGATGAACTCGGTGTACAGGTACAGGTGGTGCAGAAGGGGCAGGTAGTCGTATCTTGACTACCTTCTCAGTAAGTTCCTCCACTTGCTTCGGCAATCGCGAGAGTGCCTCAAGGTCTGTTACCATCTTGTGAATCTGCTTAACCATGGTTAATTTGTCTGTTATTATCCCCATGCTGGGGATGAGGCCGTCTGTCAGATTCGTTACAGTCCTCCTGGTTGTCTCGTTGGATAGGCTTGAAGGAGACAACTGATAGGCCCTGGTCGCCTGAGATCTACCTGTTTCCGCCATCTGCTCTAGGATCTTCGATACTGCATCTTCATTTTTGTTCAGATAGCTTCCTCCACAGGCGGCACTCACTAACTCCTGCATCTGCGGGGTCATGCCACAGAACAAGGTCTGGACTAAGATCACTTTTGTAATGCTGTAGCAGGAGTATTTCTGAGTTAAATCATTAAATCTGTCCCAGGCTTCATGGAATGGTTCATTGGGTCCTGGGAGAAGGTAGCGATCTTGGTTCTCATCTGGTAGTTCTACTGAGCGGGTAGAACTTTTTCAAGAATAAATCCTTGAACTGCATCCAGGTCGTACATCTCACCCCAAGATTTTTCAGCCAATGAGCGGCCTTATCTCCTAAGGCAAACGGGGTGGCCTTCAACCTGATGTAATCTTGTCCAACCCTACCCTAGGGTGACTAAGGTTGTTGCAAACCAGATCGAAGTCTCTAAGGAAGGTATATGGCTCTTCGTTCGTGTTTCCATTGAACTTCGGCAGCAAGCTCAGGAAGTGGGGCTTCAGCTCGAATGCTTCAGGGGGGACCTCGGGTACTAGCCAGCTATGTATCTCAATCTCTGCGGGATTATAGGCGTCTACCATCGGTCGATTTATTCCTTCAGCCTCGATCACCTGTCCCAGTCTAGCCGTTGATTCTGCATTCAATTGTTCGGCTATAGCCAGTCGGGCTAAGACTTGAATCATGGGGTCATCTCTGTGTTCCTCCTCGTCAGGATTTTTCTTCGGCATTCTGTCCTCTTGTCCTGGGTAAAGAAGATGATCTTGATTAGAGGACATATCAAGGAAGGGATTCTTACTGAGGCGATGGTCGTCCTCGGTGAGATCAGAGGAGAGAAAATGGTTGGTTTGAGAGTAACCACCCTGGATTTGAGGGATCCAGAACTCAAGAGGGTCATGAGCTCTGGTTGGTCCAAGTTGCGCTTGGGCCGGTGAAGATGAGCTTCGTGGGGGGCTCAGAGAAAGATTGGCAAATCGGGAGTCGCTATCCCCCCAGTCAGTCATCTTGGATTGGCGAGAAGAAGAATCAGGAATTCTAAGTGAAGATAGAATTTTACTCCTACCTGCAGCAATCAATTGAATCCAAACCCTGTGTTCACACTCAACACGGCGAAGGACTCGAAACCGAGTCTGATTAGTCTGGTTGATTTTAAGTTTGATTTTCAAGCAAATAGCAAAGGTTACGTGTCCTATAGGGAAGTCGGCTCAAAGTCGGATGTGTCTTCCCTGTTTAACCTGTCGCCTAAGATACCTGTGTTCTTCCTTTATTCGCTCCTATCCCAAGTTGATGGATTCAAAGACCTGCCCCTATCTACCTGCAAGCAGGCGAAGGCTGACAAGGCTTGGAACTTCACCCCGGGGGGTTACTAGCAACTTTTCGCGAAGTACCGCTGGTTCATCCCTATCTACCTGTGAACAGGCGGAGGCTACTTGGTACTAGTCAGTGAACCTGAAAAATTCAACTCGTGATATTTGCTAGGATCAGTCGGTACGTGATATGGAAGGCGGGGATTTGGGATCTGCCTTAAGGTATACACACACACTCAAGTACCCTCACTCAGCCTGAAAACAAGGTAGGGGTTAATCTACCGCAAGCAGAATTTCCGATTTTATTGATTTTTTTGGTCAATTATGTTTAGCAGTCCCGATTTTAAGTTAAGTTATCACTGATTAAGTCCAACCACACAACACGCCTATCGTCCAGTCTCAATTTCTTTTTTACCTAAGTTTTGAAAAACCAAGAGAAAGGAGTCGAGAAAAGCCGATGCACGATAAATCAATGATGCTATGTTGAGTTTAGAATACTTACAGTGATCCCTTCTCTTTTATGCAGGATGCAAAACAGAATTGAAAACTTTTTACACTATATGCAAATGCAGACGATAAAATCCACTCCTAGACAGGCAGTTCTATTAGCGAGTGAAGCACCAATTTAATTTGACTAGATCTGCGGTCTAAATGCGTCTTTTATGTGAGATGTGTGGTCCCAAAGAATTACGAGCACAAGCAAATCCTAGAGTGGCTCGAGGAGCCGCTAGTGCAAGCCTAATATAAAAATCAATCCACACAGCACACGGGGACACGTTTCCGCTATTTTTACACACGCGAGAAACATGAATCGCTGGAAAGAATGCAAAAATAATGAAAAATAACAAAAATTTACAAGTCCTCACAATCACTCAAAAAGTTCAAAATGCAAGCTCCTCGAAGCACCTTCGACTCCTCGTGTTCCTCGCACAAAAACAATTTGAAGCCAGATAAAGGACGGCACAAAATGCTAAAAAATAAGGGACAAAAAATATTAACAAGAAAACCGGGAATCAGACTGCCCGGGGATGGAAAACCAGACACTCAAAAGTTCTCTAGAAATTAACCTAAGCCATGCCTCCCCGACAACGGTGCCATTTTGAAAAGCACGTGTCTACCCTTGTTAATTCAATCAGATTAATAATTAAATTAATAGTTATGTCGTTCGTTGTAGTCAGGTAAATACGGACTGATCAAAAACCACTTTAATTAATGCTAAGTTAATCACGAGCGGTAAATTTATTTTACTTGGGCAAGACCAAGGTCGAACTCAGGGAGGCAGCTGTCTCCTTAAGTAAATTTTAAGCGAAGTCAGAGGTTGGATTTTCAGAAGAGTAATTTTGGTATTTTTTATGCAATTTAAAGAAAAGACAATGCAATTCAGGCCAGTTTACAAGTTATATCAGAGATGTAGTCAAATTAATTTTGTAAAAATCACCTTGCATTCATATTTAATTCACAGTAAATTCATAAAGTGTCAGAAAAATCCAAAAAAATTAATTTTAATAAATACCAAATTACATTATTCTCAGATATACAAATTATCCTAGATAGATCTAAGTGTGATGAAACCCGAAAAATTGATAAACTTAAAATTATATGTGAATTGGACCTATTAAAAATCAATTAAGGAAATCACTAATTAATTTATTCAGGTCTCGTGATGCGTGCAAATGCAAAGATTTTTGGGCACAATGTAAACTAAATTATCCTAAATCTAATGTGAATTTTCGATGATTTTTGGAGCAACAGAGAATTTAATATGAATTAAAAGGCACACAATGGGCAAAATATGGAAAATTTCACCAATTTAATAATTTTAAAATCCCAGTATGTCACAAAAATAAGACACGTATCACATAAGATAAAGGACAAGATAAGCTACACAATGCATTTTTTAGAACCGAGAAATGATGCCAAATGGACACCTAAATGTGCGTGCAAAGACATGGACCAATTTGCAATTACATAAAATCAAATTGCTAAAAATTAAACATGCTGACAGGGACTTAAATGCAATTACCTAGAATGCTGGGGGTATGTGTGCAAAATGCCCACTGAAACACGTGCGCCTCACGTGATGCTCCTGGCAGAGACTGAATTGTAATTTGTAAAACTTCCAGGGGCCTCAGTGTAATTTACCCTGCCCGCACGTGAGGAACACGTGCAGTGCTAGGCTTGGGCGACGTCGGAGGCTCGGATGACGGCTCGGCTGCAGGCTCGGGCGTGCTTCGGGATAGCCTCGGGAGCTCCGAGCCTAATGGTCTGGAAGGAGGCTCGGAGGAGGCGACGTGGCGTGATGCGGCCCGTTGGATCAAGATGAATCCAACGGCATCTGGAGCTTGGGGAATCGGCGACGTGGCTGGATGATGAGTGTTGGATCCTCCTGATCCGACGGAGGCAGGGCGCTGGCGACATGGGTAAATCAAAGCCGTTCGATCGTGAGGATCAAACGGCTACTGTGCGTCGTGTTCCTCCGGTCCGCCGCCTCCTGCGGCGGACGTGGTTGGGCTCCGGCGAAGCGACCGTTCCTCCGCCGCCTCGATTCTCGCTCGATGTTGATAACCGGAGGCTCCCAAGTAGCTGGGGACGATCGTGGGAGTGTCGGGGAGCCGCCGGAGGCTCTGGATGAGCTGGGGAGGTCTGTAGGCCTGAGGCGATGAAGCTCGATGCAGCTCCGGCAAAGCTTCCGGCCAATGAAGGAGAATGTACCTGCAGGGGTTAGCTCGATAGCCGAGGCGTGTAGTATGTTCGTGAGGTAAAGGCGAGTGCTACGGGAGGCCTGGAGTGGAATGAAGGAGGTGCGGTGGTGCTCCTCCGCCAAGATGGCGGAGCTTTGGTCGGAGTGAGGTGCGATGCCTCGTCGGGATGAATGAAGTAGGTCGCAAAGATCAGAGCTCCATGGCGGAGCTTGGAGGATGGCCAGGCGAGAGCGGGAGTGGTCGGAGGAGGCGGATAAATTTTGAGAAAAGTGGAGAAAATGAAGACGGATATCAGAGGGGGGATGGAGGGTGCTACCTCGGGATAGAAGCTCGGAGTTGAGCTCCTGGTCATCGCTCGAAGGCCGGTAGGGGTCCTGAGCTCGTGCAGCTCACGGGAGGAACCGCGACACGGCGTGGCGGAGCCGTGCATCGCGCCGGAGGAATACAACCGTTGTCGCTCGACTTCTCGCCTAATTGTTATCACCAAAAGGAGGGTAGGAGTAGGGGTGTCTATCGAGTTCAACGAGCCGAGTTGGCCTCAACTCGGACTCGAACTCGATAAGAAACCTAAGCTCGAACTCGAGCTCGATAAGGATCGAGCCCTGGATCACCAACTTGAACTCGAACTCATCGAGTTCGAGTTGACTCACGAGCCTCTTATCGAGCCACGAGTTTTTGAGCTGGCTCACGAGCCTCAAAATGAGCTGACTCACGAGCCTCTTATCGAGTCGTGAGTTTCTGAGATGGCTCATGAGCCTCAAAATGAGCAGGCCCATGAACCTCTTAATGAGTCATTGTTCCATTTTATACATTAAATTATGCAAATGACATTTGTAATTTTGATTTTTTATACTATTTTGTGTAGCTTTTTGGGCAAAAAAATGTTAACCTCTAGTTTAATCAAACTCAATGTGGAAGTTTTGGTATATATGTTTTTTATTTTTTTATTAAGAGAGAAAACGAGTTATCGAGTCGAGTTTCCGAGTTGAACAATGCCCAACTCGAACTTGACTTGATAAGCTAACGAGCCATAAAACCCAACTCGGGCTCGGGCTCGTTAAGGTTTCGAGTCCGGCTCACGAGCCCTTAACGAGTCGAGCTCGAGTTGAGCTCAACGAGTTCGAGCTTTCCTGACAGCCCTAGGTAGGAGCTCGGGGTTTCTCTCTGCAGTGGCGGATGGGGTCGACGATGGCCGGAGGCGGAGTATTTATAGGTTGGAGGTGAGGGTGTAGGTGACGGGATAGCGAAGTTGGTGGAGGTCGTGGTGCGACGTGGGTGAAGTTCATGGCGATTGAGGAGGTCGGCGAGGATGAGGGTAGAGTGGGCTATGAAATGGAGGTGACAGGAGGCGGAGAGGCTGGCCGGAGTGGTGCCAAAAATAGAAAGGCGGCGGTTCGCGCGCAAGGTGGACGACGTAGGCGAGGGAGCGTCTGGAGGTTGACGACGGGTTCTGGATCGTTGGATCGAGTGATCCAACGGGCAGGAGAAGGGCGTGAGGGGATGACCTGGATTAGATCAAGGTGATGTGATCGAAGGGTTACGATGGCGCCACGTGGCGGCCTGAGGGAGAGGCGTTGTGGGATGGTCGGGATGAGATCTTGAGGATCTGATCGTACGGTCCATGAGACGCCACGTGGCGAGCTAAGAATTAGGCGGAAATGGAGGGTTGTGATGAAGCCCAGACTTTGATCGAGTGGCAGGGATCCAAGGCGAGATGAACGGTGGCGATGAGGAGAGAAGGAGGGCCATCGGACGGTGGAGAAGATGTGACGTGTGGCGGCCTGTGGGAGAGGCGCTAGTGAACGACTCTGATTCGATCTGGGCTTGATCGAATGGTTGAGATGAGTTGCGACATTGGATGGCCCAGATCAAGAGAGAGGGGAAGGGATCGGACGACGGAGGGAGAAGGGCGCGTGGCGCTTTGTGAGCGGGCCACGTGGCGCAATCGGAGGGCGCCACGTGGCCTGATCTGAATGGTCGAAAGAGAATATGGGATTAGAGAGAGGAGACCGAATTTGGAAAAACTCAAAACATGAAAGTTGTAGATCTCGATGAGATCTACAAGTTTCATGTTGACCAAAAACGGAGATGAGGTCAAATAAGATACAAAAATACAAGGGTACACATATACATACATACAATGTACAAAGGGGCCCTAAAACCCAAGTTTTGCATACGAGCTCCGATTTAAATGAAATTGTTCTCATTTTGAAGGTCTCTGAGGTTGTATGAGGTAGATATTTGCATTCTAAGGTATGAGGTTTCCAACAGGGTTTGGGGCTTTATTGGGTATTTTACAAGCTGAGAATTTTTTTCCCTTTTTCCTATATTATTAATGAATAATATACATAGTATAGGGTTGGTTTTATTGTATTTGGAGTCAGTATAAAATGTATAAAATACAGATGATGGGTGAATGTTTACAAGTGAACTAGGCTTCTTATTTAATGCAAATATGGATGCTAAAATGTATGTATTATGCGTGCATGTATGTATGCTAATTATGCAAGACAAAGGGAAATATGCTGCTAAATACTCGGGAACAAGACTCTATTTTCAACTTTAAGAGTGATGAATTACAGATTCATCACGTGTGCTGGTGCTGCTACTATTCCTTCAGAATATGTTTCTCCTTTCATGTAGCATATTCGCTTTGGACACCTTCCTTTGCATAAGTTGTGCCATGTTCTACCTCATATCTCTACTCATCCTACCATGGATTGTGAGGCTTGTCAGCTTGGGAAGCACCATCGTTCTTTTTTGAGTCGTCATTTTAAGTTGTTTCATCTTGATATCTGTGGTCCTAGTCGTGTTCCCGATCATCAGGGACATCTGTTTTATATGGTTGTTGTGGATGACTATTATAAATTATCTTGGGTGTTCTTGTTGAAACATAAGTCTGAAGCAGGTTCTGTCATTAAATCATTTTTTATTGAAGTTAAGAACATCTTTTCCGCTAATATGAAGTTTATTCATACTGACAATGCCATGGAGTTTTCCACTTTATAACTATCTGATTTTCTACGATCTCTTGGTATTGTTCATCAGACCTCTTGTGCTTATACTTCACAACAGAATGGTGTTGCTGAATGCAAACACGGTCATCTTTTGGATGTCATGAGGACTCTTTTGGTTTAGAGTCGAACTCCTCATTCATTATGAGGTGATGTTATTCTCATTGCTTGCTACTTGGTGAACCACATGCCTTCCACTATCCTTGGAGAAAAGATTCCCTTTTTTATTGTGTTTCTCGAGAATGACCTATTCTCCCTTACTCCCAAGGTTTTTGGGTTTGTGGCATTTGTCCACAATTTCACTCCTGGTCGTGACAAGCTTTCTCCTATAGATGTCAAATGTGTCTTTGTTGGTTATTCTCGTACCTAGAAAGGGTATAGATGTTTTGATCCTGTAGGAAGAAAGTACTATGTTAGTGTTGATGTCACATCTTTTTAGTCTATTATGTATTTTCTCCTACATGTGACATGTTGTCTAACACTGATTTGGGTGAGGATGTTTTAATTCCTCCATCTCTGTTATCTTCACCATCTACACCCCATGTTGAGTCTTAGTCATCTCCACTTCCTCCTTCACCACCCTCACCTTCGTCTACCCTGACGTAGTTCCTACCAGGGTTTTACATTCGCAGGTCTTGTACTCGCCCCTCTGCTCATGCGCCTTCCCTATCATCCAACACGCCTCAGATATGTAATGAACATATTGTTTATATTGATGGCACTGGAGATTTGAGTGTTCCATAGGATACTGCACATGAGGAGTTGATGCTAGTGAACAGAGAGCCCGATGACCTGGATGTACCTATTGCCTTGAGGAAACAATGTCATCACTTTGCCATTTATCCTTTAGTTGCGCATGTTTCATTGGACTATCTTTCAGAAGAGTACATGAGGTTTGTTGCGGGACTCTCTGCTATTACTATCCCACGAACATATCAAGAGACCAAACATGATAGTAGGTGACGACTTGCCATGGAGGAGGAGATGACCGCTTTGCAATCACGTGGTACCTGGAGCATTGTTCCTGCTCCTCCAGGTGCCTCTGTTGTGGGGTGCAAATAGATCTTTACGGTGAAGCAACGGGCAGATGGCAGTATGGATTACTACAAGGCAAGGCTTGTAGCACATGGGTTCACCCAAACTTATGGGGTGGACTATCAGGATACCTTCTCTCCAGTGGTAGACATTCGACACTACGCATTCTTCTATTAGTTGTTCCCGCAGACTGTTCTCTTTACTAACTTGATGGAAGAATGCATTTCTATAGGACGATCTACAGGAGGAGGTATATATGCAGCATCCACGAGGGTTTGCTACTGAGGGGGAGCCTCAGAAGGTGTGTAGGACCCATAAGGCGATTTACGGCCTAAAGCAGAGTCCGAGAGCTTGGTACCATAAGCTATCAGACTTGATAGGGCAACGTGGGTTTATGCGGTCTACTACGGATCACTCACTTTTTATTCAGAGGACACGGAGAGGTATTGTTGCTTTTCTTGTTTATGTTGATGATATTATTGTCATGGAGGATGATGAGCAGGGTATTCAGGCTGCCAAGGAGTTCCTAGGTCAATAATTTGTGACTAAGGACCTTGGCAATCTTTGATACTTCCTTCGATTGGAGTTCGCCAGGAACCAGCGTGGTCTTGTGATGACCATAGGAAGTTTGTGACAGATCTTCTTCTAGAGACAGGTATGACATGGTGCAAACTTGCTACTACTCCTATGGATCTGAGTATGAGATTATATGATGATGACATCGAGGAGGTAGATAAGAGGAGATATAGGGCTTGTTGGGAAGATCCTATATGCTACCATCACCAGATCCGAGATATCTTTTGCTGTGAGCACGGTTAGTCAGTTTATGGAGCAACCTAGGAAGGTTCATATGGATGAAGTCTATATGATTTTGAGATATTTGAAGACTTCACCTGGTTCTGGTCTTATATTCATTAGATGTACATCTCTTGAGGTGACAACTTGTGCAGATGCAGATTATGTAGGTTGCCCTGGAGACAAAAAGTCTACTTCCGACTTTGCTATTTTCATTGGGAGCTCTCTCGTATCATGGAAAAATAAGAAGCAGACAATGTTGCTTGATCTAGTGCAGAATCTGATTACAGGGCCACAACAAAGGGAAGCACAGAGATGATGTGGGTTAGATCTGTCTTGATTGACCTTGCTGTTGAGGTTCCTCTTCCCATGCAGCTTTTATGTGACAATTAAACAACTCTATTTATTGCCAATAATCATGCATTTCATGAACGGACCAAGCATATAGAGGTGGATTGCCATTATACTAGAGACATGATCCAGAAAGATCTCATATCCACCTCCCATGTTTCTACTGAAGATCAGACTGTTGATATTTTCACCAAGACTCTTGTTAGAGGTCCATTTCAGAGGCGTTGTTCCAAGCTGAGCATGATAGACATATATGCTCCAGCTTGAGCGGGAGTGTTGAGATATTTGCATCTCTTATTATCTATTTCTCATTTCTATTTTCTTTATGTACATCTCATGTAATTAACCCAAGGCTTTTCTCCTATATAAGAGAGTCCTAAGGCCTCTTCTAATGCATTCACTTCTTTTCTTCCAAGAAACACTATTCAAACTTTCTTTCATCTGATTGAGACATATATGGGAAAGAGATCAAGAGGTTCGTATGATAATACTTGTGATTTAAGTCTAAACAATTGCAAAATTTCCTTAACACAAAGGAGATTGTTCCTTAGACCTCCTGTCTTTATACTCCTTAACAAAACAGGGTTATGGAAAGAAAAACCAACCCCTTTTTAAAGTTAGCAGGGCTCTTTTATTCTAGCAGAACTTCCCAAGAGATTTTGGGATTGAGGATGTTCTGATGAGCACCTTTTTATCAACAGGGTGCCATCAAGACGGTTGAACATGGCTAATCTATTTTCCATTTTCAACATGAGAGTAAGCCAATTATCCTTCCTCCAAAATCTTTAGATGTGCGTGTTATTTTCATAATTGTGCACATGATATAAAGAAAATTGATTCACATGCTGTCAAATGTATTTTTTAGGGATACTCTCCTACTTAAAAAAGTTATGAATGCCTACATCCTAAGGATGGAAACATGCATATGCCTTAAGATGTCATCTTTACTAAACATGAATCTTATTTTTATAACCTTTTCTCTCAATGGGAGAGTAGATTTAGTGATGAAGGCAATGTCTAGGATATTCTTATGTTGGATACATGGGATAAATATATAGGTTCTTTGGGTAACTCCATTCTAATTGATGCAAAGATAGAGGAATGAAAGTCTCGTTCTCTTCACTGGTATAAAAAGATCTACAATAAGAAAGATCATCGTGTGGCTTTGTTGCAGACTTAAGAAAGAGAAACCAATCCTAATCCTATTTGATCTCCGGATGATCCAAATTCCTCCAATATCGTTGGTGGCTCAAACTCCAACTTGTAAAGTGATATGGAAAAGGATATCAATGAAAATGGTGATGATGTAGGTGCTGACGAGTTGATACTTAGAACGGGATTCAGTTACACAGAGACGTGGATGAAGGGATATAACTCTCCCATTGGGATATGGAGAGTGCATATAAATGCTTTATCTCATAATTGCATGATTTTGTGATTCCTAGGAACATTATCAAAGCTAGGTATGACCCTTCAAAAACGTACATAGGACATTATAGATATTCCGAATGGTGGGTACCCGATTGGTTCCAAGTGTGGTCTACACAATAAAATACAAGACAAATGGACATGTAGAAAGATACAAGGCTAGACTTATTGCAGGAGGGTTTAGTCAGAAATATGGTATTGATTACTTGGAGAGCTTAGCTCTTATGGTAAAAGTAGAGATATTTTCAGACTTTGTATACTCTTCAGTTATGTTTAATTTCTTTTTTTCCATCTTATGTAATTTACCCATAGGCCTTCTCTATATAAGAGAGCCTAGGGTTCTTTGGAATAAACAATTATCCCATTTCTTCCAACATGGTATCAGAGCCACCACCCAAACCCTAGTCGCCCCCTCCTTCTCTCCACCTCCCGCCGCCATCCCCCCAGCCTCGCCACCTCCCGCCACCAGCCCTGCCACCTCTCTCCACCGCTGGCGCCGTCCTACCTCACCACCTTCCTCTCTCCGCCGCCGCACCTCCCCTCCCTCCACCTTCTCGCCGCCGACCCCCCCTCCCTCCCACCACCTTCTCGTTGTCGCCACCCCCTATAGATTTGAGTGCATAAGTCTACATATGTACTCAAATCCTCAAATGTTTATGTAGACATTTGATTCTTAGTCTACAAACCCTAGTTCTTCTTCTCCGGCAACCATATCAGAAAACAAGGTCGACATGCCCTCCATAGGCGCGTTTAAAGGTCCAGTGGCCATTGTCAAGATGGATGGGACGAACTACGAGCTCTGGGCTATGCAGTTCATGAGTCGCATGAAGTCAAATGGTAAGAAGCACATTCTTACTGAAGATGAACCGGCAGAGAAAACTGGGGTTTATGCCTTATGGGAGGCCGATGATTCGTATGCCAAAGTTTGGCTTTCATGCACACTGTCGATGGAGATTGCTAATGATGTACTCCATCAGCCCACTGCTAAGGCGATGTAGGACATCCTTGCAGTGACATACTCGCAGATGCGAATTGAGATCAATATTCTTCAACTCCAGCATGACATATTTACGGTGAAGCAGAATGGTCGGCCTCTGCATTTGATGTATACATCCTTGCGAGGGATGTTTGAGAAGCTCTATAGTATCATTCCCCTTACGGCGACTCCCGAGCAACAGAAGACGTTTCGGAATGCTACCATAGTCGGGGTCTTACTAGCGACACTTGACCCTGAATATGATGCTGCTCGCTCGCAGATTCTTGCAGATGCTACTATTCCTCCAGTGGAGGAAGTATACCGCGGGCTCAACAGAATTACAGTCCCGTCTTCTGCTACTACTCAGCCTCCTTCGGCGATGGCAGCTTCCAATGGCAAGGGAGCTTCTTCTTTTCATGGTCGTGGACCTCGTGGTCGAGGTGGCCGCATTCGTCAGCTCTGCACATTCTGTCATCGCCCAGGACATACAGAGGAGACATGCTATTCTAAGTATGGGTTTCCGGCATCGACATGTATGGCCGAGCATATTGCATCTCCACAGACATCTACTTCAGACCAGCAATTTGAAGAGCTTGTTGCCAAGCTGCAAGATAACATGCCTCCTGCCTCTACTGACTCTCCGAGAGGCTCCTCGGATGTAACTCCTTCAGCCTCCACTAGTACATCAGCCATCGCTAGCACCTCAGATAGTGCTTATGCCCTTACTTCCTGCCATGGATATGATATTTCATAATGGATTATGGACTCTGGCGCGACACATCATCTTTGTCGAGACAAAGATAAGCTTACATCCTACAGGGAGGTTCCACTGGGGCGATCTGTAGTGATAGCAGATGGGACCCATTCCCCTATTGTTGGACAGGGGGAGATCAGTTTGACACCCTCTATGCGTCTCCAGAATGTCTTGCATGCTCCAGATTTTTCGATGAATTTATTATCTATCAGTCAGATTACAAAGGATTTGCACTATCGAGCTATTTTGGACCCATTGTCTCTTGTTTTTCAGGACATTCTCACGGGCAGGGTGATTGGTTGTGACTTTGAGCAGGACAGTCTCTATCGTTTGGTCCGAACTCCCTATGCTGGTGTCTCGTCTCAATCCAATGGTCCGGTCTCTCCATTCACATGGCATCTACGAGTTGGTCATCTCCCTATTCAGAAGATGCATGATATCCTGCCCCAGATTTCACCGGGTTCTTCCTTCCAGTGTGAAGCGTGTCAGTTGGGAAAGCATCACAAATCTACTTTCCCTACTCGTCAATCTCGGAGCAGTAACTCCCCTTTTGAATTATTTCATGTTGACATTTGGGGTCCGAGTCATGTCCCTGATCACCGGGAACACATGTTTTATCTAGTTGTGGTTGATGATTTTTCTCGTTTGTTTGGGTATTTTTGTTGAAGAATAAATCTGAAGCAGGGGATGTGATCAAAAATCTTGTAAATGAAGCGCAGAATGTTTTTTCGTCTACTGTGAAAATTGTGCGTACGGATAATGCTTTGGAATTTTGTACTCGTGCTCTTTCTCACTTTTTCTCGTCTAGAGGCATTATCCATCAAACAACTTGTGGTTACACGTCCCAACAAAATGGCGTTGCAGAAAGAAAGCATCGTCATCTCCTTGATACCACTCAGACTCTACTTATTCACAGTTGTGCACTCATTTCCTATTGTGGTGATGCTGTGCTTATGTCACGCTATCTGGTGAATCGTATGCCATCCTCTGTCTTAGGTGAGAAAGTTCCTCTTTCAGTTGTCTTCCCTGACAAGGAATTATTTCTCGCTTACTCCTCGTGTCTTTGGTTCGATTGCTTTTGTCCATCAGTTCTCTCCAGAACTTGACAAGCTCTCCCCGAGGACTGTCAAGTGTGTATTTGTTGGGTACTCTCGTACATAGAAGGGTTACAATGCTATGATTCTTTGAACATGAAATATTATGTCAATGCTGATGTCACATTCTTTGAGTCTATGATGTATTTCTCCCCCACAGGTGACAGGTTGACTTCCTCCACTACTGATGATGACATTTTTGTGCCACTTTCTCCTATGCATCCGTCCGTTCCCATACCAGTCCCTGTTGTTCCACCATCACCACCATCACCACCACCACTACTACCTCCACATTCATCTGTGCCTTTACTACGATTCTATACCCGTCGTCATGTCCCCGCTCATGGAACTCGTCAATCATCCACCACGCCTCAGTATTGTCCAGGTAACATTATTAACGATGGGTCTGACGATGTGCAAGTGCAGGGATCTCTACAGGAGAATAACATACCAGCGAGTACGATTGTTGATGATTTGAATGTACATATTGCCTTACGGAAGCAGAAGCGTACATGTGCATCCTATTCACTTGCTTCACATGTTTCTTTCCATGGTCTCACTGGAGATTTTCAGCGGTTTGATGTGGCCTTATCTGTCATGGAAATACCACAGAATTATCATGACGCATTGAAGGAGAGCTGCTGACGTTCTGTCATGGAGGAGGAAATGCATGCTTTGAGGTCACAGGTTACATGGAGCTTGGTTTATGCTCCTCCAGGAGCCTATGTTGTCAGCTGTAAATGGGTATTTACTGTCAAATATCATGCAGATGGCAGCCCTGATCGTACAAAGCAAGGCTTGTGGCGCGTGGGTTTACTCAAACATACGACGTGGATTATATGGACAAAATTTCTCCAGTTGTACATCACTCTACGTGTCCTTTCAGTTGTCGTGGTACGTGATTGGCCCTTGTTTCACCATATAACTTCATGCTAGGATCCATGGGAGTGGTCGAGGGTCGACAACCAATCATGCTCGTCTCAACGAGCATGTCTGTAATATACTTCCTTTGGGTCATCACAAGATCCTGCGCATTCCTAGCAAATTCCAATCCCAGAAAATATCGTAGGGTACCTTAGTAACAAACTGATGGTCCAGAAATGCTTTTACCATCTTTATCCCCTGCATATCATCTCTCGTAACGAGTATATCATCAAAATAAACCATTATAACAACAGTACCTCTGGGAGTCTTCTGAACAAACAAAAAATGATTTGCATTTGATCTTTTGAACCCTTGCTTCTGAATTAGGTCAGAAAGCTTCTGAAATCACGTCCAGTTCATGGAACAACCCAGACAGGTACACATGGATGCCATATACATGATACTGAGATATCTAAAGCCGTCTCCAGGTGCAGGACTACTGTTCAGGAAAGAAACAAATATCTCAGTTTCTGCATGTGTTGATGTGGATTATGTAGGATGCCCTTAGGATCGGAAGTCTACTTCAGGTTTCGTTGTATTTGTTGGCAGTTTTTTGGTTTTTTGGAAAAACAAGAAACAAACAGCGGTGGGTAGATCTAGTGTTGAATCTGAATACAGGGCCATGGCACAAGCAAGTACAGAAATGATATGGGTTCGAACTGTGTTAGAAGATCTGCATCTAGATGTACCTCTACGCATGCAACTACAATGTAACAATCAAGTAGCACTATTAAATGCTAATAATCCTGCATTTCATGAATGGACAAAGCATATTGAGGTAGACTGCCACTATACTAGAGATATGATTCAAAAGGGCTTGATTTCTACTTCCCATGTCAGTTCAGGAGAGCAGACTGCAAACATCTTTACCGAACCATTGCTCAAAGGGCCATTTCAGAAGTGTTTTTCCAAGCTGAGCATGATTGACATCTATGCTCCATCTTGAGGGGGAGTGTAGAGATATTTCCAGACTTTGTGTACTCTTTGGTTATGTTTAATTTCTTTTTTTCCGTCTTATGTAATTTACCCATAGGCCTTCTCTATATAAGAGAGCCTAGGGTTTTTGGAATAAACAATTATCTCATTTCTTCCAACAGTAAAAGTGAATACTGTGCGAATTATTCTCTCTCTCTCTCTCGATGTTGTCAAAGATTGGGAGCTTCATCAGATGGATATGAAGAATGCCTCCTTGAATGGAGATCTTCTTGAAAATGTTTATATACATATGCCACATGACCATGAGAAGACTTAAAAATGTTGCAAACTGAATAAAGCTTTATATGGAATTAAACAATCTCTTAGAACCTGGTTCGAGAGGCTTAGAGTTGCGATGCTTAGATTGGGATATCACTAAAGCAATGGTGGTCACACTCTTTATTCAAGAGGGGTAGAAGTAAAGTAGCTCTTCTTCTTGTTTATGTCGACAGGATGATGAATATGAGATAGCTTGCCTAAAAGGTGAGCTTGGTGTAGCCTTTGATTTGAAGGATCTAGGAAATATGAAGTGCTTTCTAGGTATTGAGTTTCCAAGGTCGAAAAAAGGTCGGGCACTCTGCCAAAGGAAATATACTCTGGACCAGGGTTTAAAAAACCGGACCGATCGGTCAGACTGGTTGGACCGAGAACCGGCCTCGACCCGATCGGTTCGGCCGGTTCTTTGTAATTAATTTCAATAAAAAAAAAACAGGTCCGACCAGTGGTCGGATCGGGTTGACCCGGATTAACCCAGTTTTGATGGTTTGGTAATTTTCAAAAACTAAAGGTTTAAATAATGAAATAATGGGTTTTTTATCATGTATGCCCTTCTTAACTTCTGCGATATAAGGAATTAGGGGTGCACATGGATCGGATTGGATCGGATTTTGGCTTAATCCGTGTCCAATCCACACATAACGGATTTTTGATTTTTCCAGTCCAATCCAATCCATTTAACATACAAATCCAATCCAATCCACCGGATTACGGATTGGATCGGATTGGTTCGGATTTTTAATGCTCACCTAATTTATGATTAAGTTTGTAGCATAGTCGAACTCGACGTTCGAATCATGTTTCTACATTTGAGATTGTGGATAAATGTAAAGAAAAGAATAGTTAATTTTTGGAAAGCATTTTGACTTAATTTTTTTGAAAAGCAAAAACATATGTGCTTGTTATGAATTTATTACGACCGATCATTGTATAACTAAATAAAAATAACAAGTGATCCGTAGAAATCATAAAAGAAGCATATTGACTTTGAATAAAATTGCAAGTTTTTATTTATCAAATAGGAACTACAACTAGATAACTGCGCACACATAAGGAAGACCTGGCTGCGCATGCGCACAGCTAGGATAAGGACAACATCCGACAGAGATATGTGTGCATCTGAGGGTGGAGATGTGTGTGGCACAGGTGAGTGTTTTGTTTGTAATGGGTCCCGAGTGGGTTTAGGTTTATGTATTATCATTTTTAGAAGTTTGTTTCGTTTGAATAATTGGAAGGGCCTAAAGGACATTGCGGGTAGGTATTACTTTTTCTAAACCAACTAGTAGGGTGAGATAAGGAGTTTTCCAGCAAGCTGAGTGTAGTAAAACTTGAATTGGAATAGGTTTAAGTTATAAAGAGACTAGCTTGGATATTTACACACAACTTTCAAAATAAAATGTAATATATAATATGCTTTATTGTGAATAAATAAAGTAGTATATATTATTATTTATTAATGGAATTAACGGATTGGATCGGATTGGATTTTGACAATAATCTGATCCAATCCATAAATGAACGGATTTGTAAAATTCCAATCCGATCCGATCCATTAAACTTATAAACCCAAACCGATCCAATCCAATGACAACGGATTGGATCGGATTACGGATTTTATCCGATCCATGTGCACCCCTATAAGGAATGTCCCTCTCTTTTTTGGAATATACATTATGTCAATACTTTCTTAGAGTAATTTTCTTGAAACAACTATAAATAAATGATTACAATATTATATTCAAATATAATTTATAAAATGCGACTAACTTTGTAGAGTTCTACTCGAAATAGGCAATCATGTTATTCTCTTTAAAGATTTGCAATTTCTAACGATTGTTTCATTGATATATAAATGCATACTTACATATATATATATATATATACAGTTTTATTGGTTCAAAAAATCGATTCGACCGGTCTGACCAGTAAATTAATCCCGGTCCGCTTTTTTTCCGAGTCGATAGGAGTGATGACGTCATGCTGACGTCATCACAGGGTCCGACCGGTTTGGACCGACGGTTCGACCCGGTTGGACCAAATCGAAGACCGACCGGTTCAATGTCCGGTCCGATTTTTAAAACCTTGCTCTGGACATGTTATAGGAAATCAGAAAGTTGGAATATAAATATGTCCTTATGCATATTGAGGGAAATCACAAGTTAAGCATCAATTATGGAAAACAATCGGATGAGGACTTCAAGAGTAATTACCAGAGGCTAGTGTTACTTATGCCGTAAATTGGTGAGTCAATTCATGCATGCACCTACAAATGTTCACATGAAGATAGTAAAGCGTATCCTTAGCTACGTAAAAAAGGATCCCGAAAAAGGACTCATTTTTACCAAAATACAAAGATGTAGATTGATGGATATACTTGTGGAAAGAATAGAATGACTTGTTATTACAAGCGCCATAGGGCTCTTTTATATAGAGAGGAGAAGCCCTAGAGGGCAAATTCGATAATAGATAAAATAAATAAGCAAATACAAAATAACTCTCAACACCCCCCTCCTCAAGATGGAGCATAGATGCCAATCATGCTCATCTTGGAACAAACACCTCTGAAACGGACTCCTGGCTAGGGTCTTGGTGAATACATTTATTGTTTGTTCCCGTAAACTGGACATGCAACATATGCTGATGCTTTTCTCAAACAAGCAGATATTTTGATTTTTTACTAGTCGTTGGTTTTTTATTTGGTTAATCTTTCAAACGAAATGTATTCTGCAAATCATTTGCTCCATATTCATTATCGCAACTGCCTCTTTTTAACTGTCATTTTTAGGCAAGTCACGTGTTCACTGCCATGAATATTTCTGTCTAACTAATTATTTACTTCAGTCTGGAGAATTTGTCAAAAGAAGTGAGCAACTAACATTTTTTTGAGACCATGTAAAAAGAGGGATAATTGGGGGTAAAAGGAAATTAGTTCCTAGAGGTATCATCCAAAAACTTCCCACCAAAGCAATATTGCATATTGGGATTGCCCATCAAAGTAATTCTACGGGCTATGAAGTAGCGACGGAGTCACAATGTTAGGTAACAAATGCTTTACTCGTCAGAAGGAATTGGCGTTTTTTTTCCTAAAAAAAGATAGGGAAAAGTATAAGAAACCATTATTTTGAAATGGCAACTATTTAGATTCATGAGTTTAGCGAATGCCCCTAATTCTCATCAACACCCAAAGAATTGAGTAGTAGCTAGATAATCAAGAAAAATTATACACAACAAAGGATAGCATGCACTACTTTTTTCATTGAAATTTTCATAGATGATGTATTTTTAGCCCCGATTAGTTTAAATATGATGATAAAAACGACATATGATTGTTACTAGCAACATATATCTTTCACTGCTAATTTCGAGTACAAACGCCTTTGCAATGGATATTCTAGAAGTGTTGCTGAAGGCTCATTTTCTTGTATTAGATAGTATCCAAAAACACAATTTATTAAAAAGTTGTACTCCATCTCAAGTTCGATGGCTCTATCTCACATGAATTTGGGTTCATAGTTGACCACAAAGAAATATTTTTGTGAAAAGTATTACCTATAATTTTGAGAAAATATTAACATACTACAAAAAATGGGTTTATAATGACGTTTTTTTAAAATCCATCACTTCTATTCTTGTAGATCTCACTTCACTTAAGATATCGACATGCTCATCTACAACACCGAATGTTAGAAAATAAGAAGCAGAATCAGAAATAAAGATAAAGAAATTGAAGAACACAAAGATTTAACGTAGAACCCTATTCCCTAAGAGCGGGATGAAACACGGGAGAAGGCCTCAAAGGGACAGGTTATGCATTGCACTTTCTCTCATCTGATACAGGAGGTCTGGGGCTCCTTATATAACCTCCACAGAGCCTCCAAGTCCCACCACTGGTAGATGTGGGACTAAACACCCGGATGGGGTAAATAGATCCTGGAGGTACCATCTACCCACTTACAACACATATGGCGCACAACCAAATACTCCAACACTCCCCTCGAGCTGGAGCATGCAATGCTCAGCTTGGACAAACGGAAAGAAACTCAACTCACGCTACATGACTACAGACAATATCAACTCAACGCGCACAACTGTTGGCTGATGTCGAGGACGTTGCTTTTCATGACTTGCATGTGAGGAGGATGAACGTGCTGGAGTGTGAGTCAAACTGAAGACTCGAAATCTGACCATCGAGTTTGAAACTGCGCCTGGTTCTCCTCGTCGGAGAGCTGGGTCTCTCCCATCTGGCTCAGAGAATGATACTCTATTCTGGAGTACCTATAATACTACATGAAAACCCTTGCCCACATGGCATAGGGAATGGTCCTCTGATATGGAGTCCATATGGCTCACATGAAAACTCTGGTCTGACAACAAAAAAAGATGGGGACCACAACAAATGATGGCAAATACATGTTCATCTGAAAAGACCGCAAACAAGTGTGTGTCTGAAACTGACTCGGAAACCATGATCATCGAGTCTGAAATCTGTTGTAGAGTCTGGAAAATCTGAACTGGAATATGAAGTCTCTGATATGGAGAATCTGGAAAATCTAACAAACTGGCCTGTGACTCTATATATACTCCCCCTTTCTCCCATACTTTTCGGAAAACATGGACGTACCAAGCTGGGAGGAGACAAAGAAATTGGGGGAAATGAAACCAATAAGCCGAATTTTTTATACCAGCTTTTCAAATCATCAATCATTTTTTTGAACAATATTTTTTAAAACCGTTTCAATTTTTTTATCGGCCTATTCTTTTTCTTTTTTTAATCAAATATGCGTATGGCTTTTCATTTTGTATGCGTTTTTTCAGAATTTTTTTGAAACTTGACCCAAATAGGGTCCAAACAAATGACAGCCTTTTATTAACATGCACGACCTAATTGAGCATTGGTTGCCCCCTCTTTTTTTAGTTTCAATCTTACCTCTTTCTTTTTTTAACCATGTTCTCCTCTCTTTTTTTAACACTTCCCAAAAAACCCCCAAACATACGGCTCCCCTTTTACCTTTTTACTTGGGCTTTCAAACAACCCCCCCTCCCCATAATTTTTTTTATACCACCATGCACCGCCCTGTCTTATTAGGGTTCCCAGTGGGAACCCTTGCAATTGAAAAGCCGTCTCTAGAATGGAGATCTCGCGCCGCCGCGAGACTGGAGGATCCTCCGCTTGGAGGTTTGATTGCCGATCTCGCCACCCGAAGCTCGTAATGGAGCCACCGCTCGCAGGAAAGCCTGTTCGCTTTGCCTGGAACCTCGCCACCTGCTAGGGCTCGTCGAGAAAAGATGACGGTGCTGGGAGGCGCGGGCTCCACCTGGTGGTGTTGTGTTGTAAGGAGGAGGCTGACGATCTGCGGGGTTGGGAGGGGTGGGGGTCGGTGCCTTGTCGGCGGCGTCACGTGATGCGACTAGGGCAGCCGTCGCCCAACGTTGCGGCTTCGCCTGGAGTCGAAGAACCAGCCTGGAGGCGCGATCTGTGTGCGATGGTGCACAGTGATGGCGCACGGCTGTAGAAGATGCACCGCTGGAAGAAATCGATGGAAGGAGGTGCAGTTTCGCCGGGGGGGTGCTCCTGTACCCGACCCCGATGGGTCTTCTTTACTCTTGCTGCATGAACCTGATGACCCTCAAGATGCAGAAAGCGCCTGGAGTTCTCGTACGAAGGACTGAAGCGATTTCACCGTCGTTGCTTGGAGATGGGAGAATGGCAGGTGTCGCCTTCACGCCTGTAGGATGGCATCGTCGTAGGTCGAGACCAGTTAGAAAATAGGAAGCGGAATCAGAAATAAAGATAAAGAAATTGAAGAACACAAAGATTTAACGTGGAACCGTACTCCCTAAGGAGCGAGATGAAACCACGGGAGAAGGCCTCAAAGGGCCAGGTTATGCATTGCACTTTCTCTCATCTGATACAGAAGGTCTGAGGCTCCTTATATAGCCTCCATAGAGCCTCCAAGTCCCACCACTGGTAGATGTGGGACTAAACACCTGGATAGGGTAAATGGATCCTAGAGGTATCCATTTACCCACTTACAACAGATATGGCGCACAACCAAATACTCCTACACCGAATATGTACGACAAAAGGTTGTTGATGGAAGTTCTCATTTGGATTGTTATAAAGAATAGTGTTCAAAAAATCATCTGCATATGTGGCCGCACATGCCTGTACGACATGCAGATCGAACCAATTATATGAATCAGTGCATTATGCATCAAGTGCATATGCAGCCAACATATCCTGCATATGTCCCGCATACTGCTCCAGCAGTTTGGTGGCTCAACCTCCAACAGCTCCAACTCTCCAATCCTCTCATTCGGGTGCTTACCTCTGTAACTCTACCTCTTCCTCCAATTAGCTGTAAGAATGTGCAATGCATTTGTATGCAATTGCAATGCATTATGTACATGCAATGTTTTATATTTTGCTCGTGTATTATTTTTCACGAGTATATATTGCAATGCATCGTAATATTTTAATATATGTTGATTGAGGGTTTTCTCATGTATTGCATATATGCATGTATGTGTATTGAAGTTTTATTATTTTGAATCATTTAATATGTAAAGTTTTTTGGGCTAAATATTTTTTGGATTAATTGTTAGGCAGTTAATGGCATTGGCATTTACTTAATCCATCTAACATGAAATGTTCTTCTTAGATCTTCTTTAACTCCACTTTGATACATAAATTCAGTAGTAATATTATATATTTTTATTTATTTAAATTAAAAATAGAATACCGAATAGAACCACATATACCTCACATATGCCTCGCATACTGCTTATTTAGTATCTGGTTACCTGTCTGAATGCATACACATATCACTTTCTTGAACCTTGACAAAGATTGTAGATAGAATCCACTATTTAGTTATATGCTTCCGTAACCATACTTGACTCACTTGGATAAACAATCACACAGGGATTACGTGGAAAGCAAGTCCCTCTCTGTTTAAGATGGCTAGGGTTTTCTTCTTGGTAAAAACATCAGTCACTTGATCTTAATTTTTTATATATGGTACTACAAGCTCATTAGAGTCAATTTTCTCTATGACGAAGTGACAACCGATCTCGGCGTACTTAGTTTTATCATGTAGGACATGATTTTTGAAAAGACCTATGGACTTTATGGCCGCCTTGTTGTCACAAAATAGTTTTATAGACATCTTGAGATTTATTCCAACGTTCATTAGAATTGGTTTCAACAGTAACATCCCAACAATCCCCATAGCAATTGCTCAATACTCATGCTCAATGATAGACCTAGCACATACCAATTGTCATTTGCTTCTCCAGGTCACTATATTGTGGTTAGTTCTAGATCCAAGGTTCAGAAATGCGGTATGCGGTATTCGTTCGCCATGCGGTCTAAAGCGAGTAAGCGGATATGCGGAGGAGTATATAGAAGTATATGCGGTTTATACGGTTTACAATATTTTAATTTAAAATATTATAAAATAAACAATAAAATGTGATTATATAAAAACAATTAATGATCTAACAAAATCCAAAATCAAAAATTTCAAAGAAGATAATATAATCAATAAGATATATAAGCATGATATTATAAATTGATTATTTTTTAGTGTGTATTTTGAATTTAATCATATGTATACATATACAAATTTGGATTCAATACTTCGGACTTGGTCGGCTTTTAGGACTCTTTACGGTCGAACAAGGACAGGGAGCGCAGGGACTTCTTGGGCCTTTTTGCTTGCATTTGGGCGATTTGGCTGGGGCGTAACACAACAATTTTTAGGGGCCAAAGATTTTACAAGGAGAATGTATTGGCTCACGCGGCACAACTAACTTGCGACTGGACGTTGCTGTAATTTGCGTTTTCTTGTCTGGGTGGGATCTTCTCGATCCGGTCTATGTTCCTTCTCTCTCTGTCCCTGTACTTTTCTTCTTCTTGTTTACTGCTTTTTATTAATAAAGCTTTTGGGGCGAGCACCACGCCGTGTCTCCCCCGAATCGTTAGATTTCAAAAAAAACAAATTTGGATTCAACGGGGAACACGTGAATTCTATAAGAAAATCTTTACTGTATATATTAGATCTTATAGATACAAAAGTTAAAGAATAATCATAGGTATACAAATCATACACCAAAATTTGGACAAAACATGTTGACACAAAATATAGGGGGAAATTGTATTTTCATACAAAATTTACTAGAAGCACAAAAATGTATAGTGCCAAAGTGTTAGTCAATTATTTCATGTTTTGTTTGAAGAATTAGAATGAATTTCATTAGATAAAAAATTCAAAAAGCAGTAAAAAATTCTTTAATAATTGTTGAGAATTGTTAGAAAAATCGGAAGCAGAAGCGGAAACGATAAACAGAGCATATAGAACAAGAAAAATAAACATGGGAACACCATGATTTTACGTGGAACCCTACTCCGTGAGGAGCGGGATAAAACCACGGGAGAAGCCCTCAACAGGGCGTGTTTGTCTATTGACTTTCTCAACTGTTACAGGAGGTCTGGGGCTCTTTATATAGCCTCTCCAGAGCCTCCAAGTCCCACCACTGGATGATGTGGGACTAAACACTGGATGGGGTAAATGGATCTCCTCCAAGATGGCAACATATGGCGTACACTCATGCGTGTCTGAAACTGGAGACTCGGAAACCCTTGATCGTCGAGTCTGAATAACTGAATCTGTAGAGTCTGAACAATGTGGCTAGCCTGGAAATCTGCATCTGAATCTGGATCTCTGATATCTGGAGAAGACCTGTGACTCTACATATATACTCCCTCTTTCTCCCATACTTGTCGGAACATGAACATCGACAAAGTTGGGAGAAGACAAGATAAATAGGGGATAAATAACAAGAACATGAAACTTGCGGCTTTGTCATTTTTTTAATAAGCCATTTTTTTTATTTTTTTAAGCCGTTCCTTTTTTTTCCGGCTTTTGCATATCTCCTTTTTTTTTCAACTTGCGTACGGTTCCCCCCTTTTTTTTGTGTACGCGCTCTCTCTTTTTTTTAACAAACATCTATCTCCCCCTTTTTTTTATTTTTCAAATGAGGCACACTTTTGTTTTTTTAGCCTCTTTTCTCCCTTTCTTTTTTTTTCAGCCCAAACAGTGGCTTCTTTCATTTTTTTTACGGACCCTCCTTTTTTTTCTAACATCAGCCTACTGGGCTTCAATAAGCAACCAGGAAATAATCTCTTTTTTTTGTTTTAAGAAGGGCCATCGGGGCCCCTTAGGGTTTCCCAATGGTGGAAACCCCTTTGAATGCCCCCGCCGCTCGACAGGGAAACATCACGATCTGGCGGCCTGGAGTGCACTGCCTCCTGCTGCTGGGGCTGAAGGAGGGCGCGCGGGAGCTGCACCGCCTGCTGAGAGGGTGCGCGTTCGTCGAGATGGCACTCGATGGAGGCGCTGGGGTTTGAGACGAAGGTGCGGCAGGCTGGGAGGTAGCCTCCGCCGTTGGAGATGCATCGCCTGCTGGGTGGCTCCGGGAGGATCGCGAGTCCCTGTTGCGAGCATGAGAGACCATCTCGCTCTGCCTAGCACTCCTGGAGGTCGTCGCGTGAGAGGGGCTCGCTTGCGATGATGGGATCTGCTGAGGAGGAGCGCGGTGGCGGCCTGGGATGTATCTCCTGCTCGAGGCCTTGGGGACGCGCGCACGCGACCTGGAGATGCGCCTCGTGCCGCCGTGATGGCGGCTGGCGCCGCCGATGATTGCACCTGGGCTGCGGGGGTGCGAGGAGGGGTCGCTTGTGCCTTTGCGCGCAAGGAGGGGTCGCCTGTGCGCGAGGAGTCATGAGGGCTCGCCTGGATATGCGGCACCTTCTGAGGGCTTGTGGGCTGAGCGCTCGTGACTGGGGGATGCGAAGGAGATGGCGGTCTGGAGCACGCTGCTTGCTGCTATGCATCCAAACAGAAACTGGAGCTTATGAGCGCCGCTACAGATTGCGGCACAAGAATAGGACAAATCTAGGGTTCTCGAGAATCCAAAAAAAACTCGAACTGAACATGAACTTGAACAAAATAATGATCTCCACAAACACATCCTTAATATCAGCATCGAATCTCGGAAAAACACGAACAAGATAAATCTTCAAGAATATTTCCTCGAGATCGAACCCGCTTTGATACCATGTTAGAAAAATCGGAAGCGGAAGTGGAAACGATAAACAGAGCATATAGAACAAGAAAAATAAACATGGGAACACCATGATTTTACGTGGAACCCTACTCCGTGAGGAGCGGGATGAAACCACGGGAGAAGCCCTCAACGGGGCGTGTTTGTCTATTGACTTTCTCAACTGTTACAGGAGGTCTGGGGCTCTTTATATAGCCTCTCCAGAGCCTCCAAGTCCCACCACTGGACGATGTGGGACTAAACACTGGATGGGGTAAATGGATCTCCTCTAGGATCCATTTACCCTGCTACAACACAATAGGCGCATACTACTAATGCTCCAACAAGAACAATGGGAAAATTGGATATGAGAAAAAATACCCTATATTATATTTCGAAATGCAACATATACGAGATAATGAAAAGATGCATCAATGTAGATGATGATTTAAGAGTTGCTCGAAAAAAATCAACTTAATGTGTGATCAACATGTCATGGATTAACATGAATCCTATCAGATATGTGACCGCATATGCCGCATATGCGGTCAGCATATGCGTGTTGACCGCATATTGTCGCATATGGCATACGCGCTTCGATTAGGCGACTGAATACGCATATGCGGCCACATGGATTGCGTTTCTGAACCATGTCTAGATCTTCTCATATCCATGCACCTAACCCACCGGCATCAGTATTATTGCGAGTTACTTTGTATTTGCTTATTATTTTATCTCTATTGTGTAATTTTCCCTCTAGGGCTTCTCCTCTCTATATAAGAGAGCCCTATGACCCTCATAATAAACAAGTCATTCTATTCTTTCCACTTAGTATCAAATTGACGATCCTAGACAAGAGCTCAGATCTCAAACCCTACGACCATCGACCTCCTTTCTTGCCACCGCATCTTGTGTCGTTGTCGTATCTTGCGTTGTCGTTGTAGCTTGCGCAAGCAATAACATCTCCAGATGCTGCCCCTTATTGCGTGACACCCTCCAGCCACTGCACCTTATTGCGTGGCACCTACAGTCGTCGTTTCTTGCCTCTAGCCGCCATTGGCAGCTTTCGTTGCCGCGTGCGGCATCTTGTGGCCCGTCCAACCATCTAGTGATGCCTTCTATCGGACCACCACCATTTTTATCGCCTTCGCACGTTCCAAGGGTATCCATATGGTCCGACTTTGAGGGTTCTGGGATGAATTCAGACCCCTAAACCCTCATCGTGTGTCCTAAAACGTCTCTATTGTTGATGGGAACGGTTGTGCTTTGAGTCTGCACACACAACTAGTTCCCCACATGATTGTGTAAATATTTTCAGATCAGTCTACAACCCCAATCGTGTCCTCTCCCGGCTCATTCATCATGTCAAAGAACAAGGTCGATTTATCCTCCTCTAGTGCCTTCAAAGGCTCGACGCCCATCGTCAAGATGGGCGGACCAATTAGGAGGTAATGGTCCATACGTTTATAAGCATCATGCAATGTAATAACAAAGAGCACATTCTGCCATAGCTAGAGCCAACCGGCAAGATTAAGGTGAATGTTTCATGGAAGCAAGATGGCGCATATATGCTTGTAATATGGCTATCTGGTAATCTTACCATAAAGATAACCAATGACATTCTTCATCAGTCCACTACCAAGGCAATGGAGGACATCCTCACAGCCACATATTCTCATGCGGGGAATGAGACGAAGATCATGCAACTTCAGTACAACATTTTCACAACCAAGTAGGATGGTCATTCGCTTCATGTGTTTTACTCATGGCTCAGGGGCACATTTGAGAAGCTTCATAGTTTCATGCTTTTGAACGTTTCCACAGAGCGACAAGGCGTACATGAACGCCATTATGGTCAGAGTTTTCTTTGTGACAAATGACTCACATTATGATGCTGCACACACCCATCTCCTTATGGGTACTTCTATACCTCCCATGGAGTAGGCCTACACCAAATTGAACATGATCATGATGCCCTTAGCCACTATTTAGACCTCTATGAGGGCTGCATCTCACGACATTAAGGCTAAGGCATTCCACGGGCTGCAGTTTGTCACCAAGGACCTTGGCGAACTACGATATTTTCTTGGGTTTGAGTTTGCCAGGAATCAAAGAGGTCTGGAGATGACAAATAGGAAGTATATTACAGATCTCCTAGAGACATGGATGGCATACTGCAGACCTACCAATATTTCTGTAGACCCAACGTGAAGCTCTACGATGATGATACAGATGAGGTGAACAAGAGTAAGTGCAAGGAGCTCGTTGGAAAGCTCCTCTATATGAATATTACTGAACCAGGCATATCCTTCGCAGTAAGCAAAGTCAACAAGTTTATAAAGCAGCCATGACATGCTAACATGGATGTTGTTAATATGATCCTAAGGTATCTGAAGTCTTCTCCAAGTATGAGGTTATTCTTTAGTAGAGGGACTTCTCTTGCCATCACAACCTGTGTAGATGTTAATTATGCATGATGCCCTAAGGTCAGGAAGTCTACCTATGATTTTGTGATTTTCGTGGGAGTTCTTTGGTCTCGTGGAAAAGCAAAAATCAGACTATGGTTGCTAGATCTAGTGCGGAGCAGAATTCAAAGCTATGGTGTAGGAGAGCATCGAGATGATATGGGCCAGATCCATTCTGACAGACTTAACTGTTGACGTGCTTCTTCCCATTCAATTGGGTAAAAGTTGGCTTGACTAGTCGAGTGGAGGGGTAGCTGACTCGACTAGGCCTAGGCTGACTAATCGACTGACTTTTACATCAAGCCTTTTTCTTTTTTTTTTAGTTTTTACTTTTTTAAAGCAAACTTATACTAATATGCTTAATGTATATTTAAAGTCAATTATTTATTTTGTTTCATTATGATAGTATAGAAAATGTACAAATCTATGTTAATATATAAGACTATGTTAGAAAATAGGAATGCGGAAGTGGAATCAGAGAAAAATAAATATGAAAATAAAAAAACACGAGATTTTACGTGGAACCCTACTCCCTAAGGAGCGGGATGAAACTACGGGAGAACGCCTCAAAGGGATGATAGTTCATTGCTTTTCTCACTGGATACAATGGGTGTGGAGGTCTATATATAGCCCCCACTGAGTCTTCACATTCCACAAATGGTAGATGTGGGACTAAACAATTGGATGGGGGTAAATGGATCCTGGAGAGATCCATTTACCCAACTGCATGTGCTCTGTACTACACGTATCAGAGTCACTGCAACTGAAATGAGTCTCTACATGGAGAACTCTGACCCACCACAACATGTGGACAACTGCTCCATCTGTGAAAGGGCCGAAAAGAGCACTGCTAATAATCCATACGTAGATCTCTGAAGATGGGTCTCTCTCATAGGGACCTCGAAGTGGGTTCCCTCTTATAGGATCCTCGAAAGGATCTCGTACTAGAGTTCATGATCGCTTGAGAATGGAGTCTGAAGAAGTCTCCTCGTCAGAGAATTGGGTCTCTCCCATCTGACTCAGAGAATGGTACTCTACTCTGGAGTCCCTATGAAACCACATGAAAACCCTAGCCCACATGGCATAGGGAATGTGATCTCTACTCAGGAGTTCCTATGGAACACATGAAAATCTTGGCCGAAACACAAAAGATGGGGACTACAAACAATGATGGCAAACATGTGCACATCTGAAAAGACCGCATACATGTGTATATCTGAAACTGAAGACTCGGAAGTAATCTGATGTCGAGTCTGGAATATGAATGACCTGGAATATGGAATCTGGTGAATCTGAAACTGACATGTGACTCTACACAATACCCCTTTCTCCCATACTGGTCGGAGTGACAAACATCGACCAAGCTGGGAGAAGACAACAAAGATGGGGAGAAAACAAAATCAATTAGCCAATCACCCTTTTTTTCAAGCTTTTCTTGTAATTTTTTTCGGTTATTTCACTTTTTTTAAATAGCCGTCATAATTTTTTTATAAGTCGTTCAACATTTTTTATGGACTTTTCTCCTCTCTTTTTTTTGCAATTTTTTTTAACTTGCGTACGGCTTTTTCTCTTTTTTTATGTGCCTTTTTCTAAATGAAATTCTCATCATTTTTTTGAAACTCGGCCCAATTTTGGGCCTATATCTCCCTCTCTCTCTCTCTTCTCTTTTTTTACTTCTCTTCTCTCTCTCTCTCTTTGTGGTTGTAGCTAATTGGACTTTTACAAATCCAGCCGATTTTTTTTGCTTTCAGCCCACTTGGGCTCATTTCTCCTTTTGTTTTACCCCTTTTTATATTAAATAATCACGAGACCCTGTCGGGCCTAAATCGTATACGATAGGTTTCCCAAGGAACCCTCCGCCGCCAAGGGAAAGACGCTGCCTAGGCTCGTCTGGGCTCACTCGGGGATGATCGACATCACCTGCTGGAGTGCGACTGCGAGGAGGGAGTGCTGCCTCCACCTTGGAAGAGCGGGACTCGCCGCCTCATACTTGGATGGCTAGAGGCGGATGGGGGAGGAATCGCCTGGAGGAGCTCGCGATGGCGTGCGGATGGGGGCGAGCCCTGGACCGTCGCTTGGATGCAGAGGGTATTCTCCTTGCAGTGGTTCATTGCGCCAACTGGATTGCGAAGTCGCACCGCCTGGAGGCCGTGCTGCGCTATGCACTGCTTTTTCTTGCGAGATGGATGAGGCCTTGCGCCTGAAGGAAGGATGGATCCATCCATTTACCCGTGCAGTAGGGTTCCGTCTGAAGAAGCCTGCGTCGCCGAAAAGAGATCAGTGCGGCTTCCTGCGCGCCACCTGCGCACGATCTGAACTCCGATATATTTTTATGATATTGGCTTACCTAGATACAGATCTTGCTGAGATGAGAGCGTGGATATGCTTGAGAAATTAGGGTTTCGGGAAACCCTAGAACCCTGTTACCGTCAATGCAGAATTTAGGGTTTCAGGAAACCCAAAGAAACCGAACTTGGACTTGAATGAATGAATCTTCAAATATAAATCTCCACGAACAAGCAAAAATGAATCTGATAATCGAATCTCGAATAAAAACCATAAACTCCTCGAGAATCGAACCCGCTCTGATCCCATGTTAAAAAATAGAACTACGGAAGCGGAATTAGAGAAAAATAAATATGAACATGAAGAACACAAGATTTTACGTGGAACCCTAATCCCTAAGGAGCGGGATGAAACCACGGGTGAACCCCTCAAAGGGTTGATAGTCTATTGCTTTTCTCACTGGATACAATGGGTATGGGGTTCTATATATAGTCCACACTGAGTCTCCACATCCAACAAGTGGTAGATGTGTGACTAAACAACTGGATGGGGTAAATGGATTGTGGAGAGATCCGTTTACCCATCTCCCACATAAATGACGCATAACCAAATACTCCAACAGAATATATGTATAAAAAATGATTTATATATTTAAAATAATTTTAAAAAAATCAAAACCGACTGATGGCCAACTAAATCCAATTAGTCGTCCGATTGCCGATTAATCCTTAATCAGTGACCATGTTAATCAAGTACCGACTATCGCTTTCTGCAACCTTGTTTGTGACAACCAGGTTGCTCTTTTCATTGTAGCAATTCCGTTTTCCACGAGAGGCCACTGCACACGTGATATAATATAAGAGGTATGGCATGTGAATTAGAGGACCATGGAAAATCGATTAATAGGCATCATGCTCATTTTTACTAATGAGTATGGGTTGTATCCTATTAGTTAATGATGACGGCGATTATATTGATCTGTGACAACATGATCTACCTTTTTTCGCAAATAAGACACAGCAAAACTAAACAGCAAAACTAAGTAGGATGATGTAGCACTAGCACAAGTATTTTGATCTGAACGTTGGCCACTGAACAGTATGATTGAAAGGCACTTCCAACAAAGTTTGTGTAGCTTTAGTTATTGGGAAGATAATGTGAAAAAAATTGACCACGCCAAATTTGACCAGCAGTTCACTTTTGTACAACTTCCGGGTCAATAGCATAAATCTTTTGTTTTGTGCAACCCAAGTTCTCGTGGCCTACAACTTATCATCTGAAACACGGAATAAGTCATCAAATATTTCGGCCTGATATTTTATTCAGCTTGCTAACAAGATGTGATTCTTTACTTGCAGAAATCCCAGAGCCGATGACGTTTCATTAAAAATAACACATTGTGGGGTTTGCTATGCTGACGTTGTCTGGACAAGGAATAAGCTTGGAGACTCGAAATATCCATTGGTGCCTGGGTACGTACCTCTCTGCTTGTGCAAGAATTTATTAATTTAACATAGTCCTCCTATAAGAGAATCAGCACCTGTGAAATCACATGTATAAATTTTCCTCACTTTTTTGGGCAGAAAAGAAGTCCATCTTAGATCTGTCTTTCCTCATGATCGATATCTTTGCTTTGTTGAGAGTTCTTCCTCCCAAGAAACCTTTGATCCTCAAGAATTGATGTTCAAGTGCCGCCTAGGAAATTCTCTTGGCAAAAATGCTTGCATTTTAATATAGTTTGACCTATTTCCATAAACATATACTGCTTAGGAACGTGCATATTAAGATAGAAAGCGACTAATATTTCAGTGAGAGCCAATTGTTTCAAGTATCTCGTTCAGGCACTTCAATCTTCTATCAAAAAAAGATATGGCTATTCCATGGCATTTGCTTGTACTTTTTTTTAACTTTCCTGGTTGTGAGACACTTAATGGTTTGATGGCAGTGCAGTGTGTCTACCGCTCAAAAGACCATGGTTCAAATCGTAGGGTGGACACCTGTATATGTATCCCCCTCTTGTTTCAAAGAAAAAATTTCCTGGTTATGGAATTTTTTAATAAAAAATAACATATAGGAAAAAGTCTTTGTGACATTAAGAGGGGAGCTGAGTTTTATATATCAGAAAAAGGAAGTCTCGCAGGCAAAACAATAGCTATGTGCCGCCCTTCCAAACAGTATGCAGTATAAGATCAAATATAGTTTAATGTTTTAGCAAATCCAGGGATATATAGTTAACTAGTTGGTCTAAATGGTTATGGAATTTTTATATAAAAAGAACATATAGGAAAAAGTCCTCGTGACATTAAAAGGGGAGCATAGTTTTTTATATCAGAAAAAGGAAGTTTCATATGCAAATCTATAGCTATGTGCCGCACCTCCAAAGCGTATGCAGTATAAGATCAAATAGAGTTTAGTGTTTTCACAAATCCAGGGATATATGGTTAACTAGTGGGTTTAAATGCATTCTTACCCCGTAGCACCAGGTTATATTAAAATAAGAGAAGAGATACTTTCCTCAAAAAAAAATAAGAGATGCAAGATAAGGACAATGAAATAGTACAGGCATCCATGAAAAATCATGAATTCTTTTATCCTTTAAGATTTGGAGTTCTTTAGATCATATTGATAAGCCATTTTATTGATGCTTTTCTATTATTGTCCTTTCAGGCATGAAATTGTAGGTATTGTTGAAGCCGTCGGATCTGATGTCAAAAATTTCAAGGTCGGTGATCATGTTGGTGTTGGAACTTATGTCAACACATGCAGAAGTTGTGAGTATTGTAATGAAAAACTAGAAGTTCATTGTTCAAAGGGTGTTTTTACTTTCAACGCTGTTGACACGGATGGCTCAATTACAAAGGGAGGATATTCAAGCTTCATAGTCATCCATGAGAGGCAAGTCAATTCGATTTATTTTGTTTGTGTTTTCCTGATGCACTCTTTTTTGTAATGCACAAATCACCACATCTGAACTAAACTTTTTACTACACTGATTCTCTCCCTAGTTAAGTTTTCATAATGATTTTCGTGATTTAATGGCAAATATTCTTATCAGCTAGATAGTGAAGCTTGTACAAATCCGTAATAAATGTACATGAAGTTATAACATGTAATTAAATAATTGTAATTGTTGAAGTTTCTTATTTCTTATGTCTACTTTATGTAATTTTTTCCTTAGAGCTTTTCTCCTATATAAGAGGGCTCTAGGGCTACGATGAATGATAACTTCTCATTTCACAACTTTCCACATGGTATCAGAGCGACGGTCCTAAATCGGAGCCTGTACCCTAGATATCTACCCCTACCAAAACCCTTGCGTGCGCACCTGGCCACCACCGCCTCCGGTCGATCCCACGGCAGTAGCTGCCAGCCGATCAACAGCAACAACAGTCGCCGCCAACTGTTGTCGTACCACCCGAGGGACCCATAGCAGCCATCACCGCAGTTGTTCAGCGTTGTAGCCCTAAGGGTGTCGCCCTCCGTCCGCTCCAGCAAACCCTCTAGTCATCTTCTGAGGGTTCTGTCGTCTGTTAGGTCCAATTTAGGTTTTTTAGTGTGTGATTTGATCATCTAAAATCACCCTAGTTACCCAGAGAGACCTCCAACAGATGGAAGATGTTGTGGTATGAGTCTACATCCACAACCATCTTCGCATATGTCAGTGTAGGCACGGATATTCTAGTTTACAGACCTGGTCTTGGAGATTGTTGTCATCATGTCAGACAAAAGAAATTATACAACACATCTTCACTCGATACCTCTAAGAGAGACGGGGATAGAGACACCTCGTTTGAATTAACAACTGCTGGTAAAAGACCTCGCTTAAGGACAAGTCTGCGATAATTAGGTCACCTTAAAAGAATCAGTCGTGCTTGTAGTAGTCGTTGTGACAACTAGGTCAAAAATGGAGTAGAGTCGTTGTAAAGGAAGAAAGTCCATCGCGGAGTAGTAATCTTGGATAGAGGCACCACGATAAAGTAGTTGATGCTCGATAAAGACGATTGATAACAATAATAGTCTGGAGTGTCGGTCAGTTAGTCGTAGACTGGCAATGGAAGTCCTGTAGATATATCTCAAGAAGAAGAATGTATGTCCTATTCGCACTCCCTCTTTCTCTCATACTTGTAGAATAAAGAATATGGATGACCTAGTTGGGAGAAACTAAAACAAAACATGCATCTTCTTTTTCTTTTGCAAGGGATATCGGCTCCTTTTTCTTCCACGAAGCTTAGGGTTTCCCCAAAGGGAACCAACGAAGCATGTCACCTCTGTTGAGAGTTTGTGCAATTCGATGTTGCACCACAGAAGAATGTGTGCCTGGAGGAGGGTTCCTGGAGGAACCCAATGTTGTCGTCATGGTTCTTCGCGTGGCCTGCACATGAGACCTAAACTGTGTCGCATGGAGATGAACATGTCTCCTTGAGCAATAGGGTTTCACGGGGAGAACCCATTGTTGCACCAGCTCTTCTCGTAGATGTCTTCGCATCGCCGCTTCTTTGATCACATATAGGCTTCCAATCTGCCTACAGAAGGGAGGCCAAACCATTGTTCTTGAACGACGGACTATCTTGACGATGTCCAGTACGATCGGAGATTGCATTGATCCTCTTTGGCATTCGATGATGCTCCAGTCGCTGACGATTGACAGATGCTTGATATGGTTGGAGGCTTCAAACAATGATCATCCTTGTGTACACGAGAGAGGCTTGTTGTGTCGTTGCCGCTAGAATCTAGCCTTTTTTTCTTCTAGAATAGGAAATGTGGAGTTGGCTGGAGGTAGCGGTGCCTGTAGGAGCATATGGATACACCGTCGTCATTGAAGGGATGGGAGACCTCATAGCTAGAGGGTTGGGAGATCCCAACTATGCGAGCAAGTGGCCCTGGCTACCGAATGGAGGTGGTTGTATGCACGGAGATTGAAGAGATCGAACCCTAATTGTGTACTTAGAGCTTTACGAATTCTAGTTGTCTGTTGTACAGTCATGCACGGCGATGACCTGAACATAAAAAAACAAAACTGCACTCCGGAACTTCTATAAGAACAAGCAATCCCAAAATCAACTCGCTCATTCCATGTTGAAATATAAAGGCGGAAGCAAATTCAATAATCAAGAACAACAAACATAAAAAATATAAAAATGGGCCTCAGATTTTACGTAGAACCCTACTCCATGAAGAGCAAGATAAAACCACAAGAGAAGGCCTCAAAGTGTCGAATATTTTATATTGAATCTATCAATGAGTACATGGGGTGTGAGGCTATTTATATAGCCTCATAGACATACCGGAGTCTCACAAATAGTAGATGTGAGACGAAACATGAGTGTGTGGTAATGGATCTTGGAGAGAGATCTGGTTACCCCTTTATTACATACTCCAACAAACCTCGATTGTCATCTTATATTTGATAATATTCCCATGTGTTTCAGGGTATACTTATGTGCAGGGTAATTAGATGTGGTTGTGAGCAAAGGGGTCTCCATAGATTGGTCTAGTCTCTCTATGAAGATAAATCTTCCATATCTAATGGATGAATCTCCTCTTGCCTATATCATCTTCATTTTGGTTATTTACCTTTATGTAGAGTCCTATCTCAGAATTCACCCCAGTCTAGCTACAAGGCATGCCAGTTTGGGAAGCATCATTGTACTAGCTTCCAAGTATTCATGGTCGTAGTAGTAGTTCATTGTTTGGGTCAGTGCATTTTGACACTTGGGAACCAATGTTAAAAAAAAGTGCAAGGCGGTCTGAGGCGTTTTCTCAAAATGTGAGGCGAGGCGTAAGCCTCGAGGCGGTCGAGGTGTAAGCCTCAATTTATTTGGAAAGAGAAATTAAAACTAATGTTAATTATATCGGAATAAACTACAACACAAACTATTGCAACATATTGTCCAAAAGTGCAATATAAAGTGCAAACTACAACTATAATTGTTCAAAGTTCAAATACGATTGCGAAATTATAAAAAGAAATAGAAAGTAGAAAAAGAACTCAACATAAGCATAAATCTAATGCAACATATTGTCCACCACATTCATGTGATCCATCACAAAATCACTAATCATCACTTCGACGTTTCTTTCTCATATCTACAAGTTACAAGATAACATACTTACATACACATATCCCTTAAAATCTTAGATGAAAACCTAAAAACAAAAAATCTGAAGAAATCTGAAGGAAAAACTAAAAAGAAATAACCTGAAGAAAAATACCTAAAAATGAAAAATCTGAAGAAAAATAAAAAGAAAAAACCTGGACTGGGTATGTTGAGAGGTATGTGGGAGGCGGTGGCACCTCTCGAGTGTGGAGGCGGTGGCTCTGAGAGGTGGATGACAGTAGGAGATTTCGCTGAGCAGTGTACGGTATCATAAACAGTGGTTGGCGGTCTAACAACAGCAGTGGTGGCGAGCAGCGGTGGCACAGGGCGATTATTTCTTTCTCGAATAGAAAGAAACCTTCATTTTCTTTATTTTTAGGGTATGAGAGGGGTCACATGCTTTATACATGACCAAAAAGTAAAAAATATGGTGCGAGGCTTATGCCTCCGCCTTGCCTCGAGCGCCTCACTCCTCGTGCACCTCATGATCAATCGAGGTATATGGCCCGGCCAAAGGACCCGGGACGTCTGCCTCGGGGTGATTTGGCGTGTCTTGCCTTGAGGCATCGCTTTCTAAAATCATGTTGGGGACTTATCATTAGGGGCATCGTTTTTATCTTGTGGTTGTAGATGATTTTCTTGATTCTTTATGGTCTTTCTAATGCATAAATGTGAGGTTGGTAATAAAATGAAAAACTTTATCATGGAATTAGAACCTTTTTCCTGCAACTCTCAAGTATGTACATTTTGACAATGCCCTCGAGTTTTGCATCGAGTCACAAGGGATATTGCATTAGACTTTGTGTATCTATACCTCACGACAGAATGGTGTTGATGAGAGAAAGCACATGTAATTTTTGGATGTGACTAGGACTCTCTTAATACAGAGTGACGCTTCTTACTCTTATTGGGGAGACATTCTTACTATATGTTATCTGATTAATCGTATGTCGTCTTTGATTTTAGAGGAATAAGTTCTTTTTCACTTGTGTTTTCTCATAAGGATTTGATTTCTCTAACACCTCGTGTCTTTGTTGTATTGCTTTTGTTCATCACTTGACTCCAGACCGAGACAAGATGTCTCCTTGGTCTATCAAATGCATTTCTTATGACATTTTCAGACCCAAAAGGAATACTATTGCTTTGATCCTCTCAGATGGAAGTACTATGTGAGTGTTGATGTCACTTGCTTTGAGTTTGTTATGTATTTCTTTCCCACGGGAGATTGTATGACATCATTTGAGTCAGATATTAAGGGTTACCTACTGTATGTATCCTCCTACACTTCTATCTTCTTTAACCTAGGTTGAGACATTTTCCCATGGTACTTTCGGAGATCAAAAGTTATAAAATTTCTGCTCATGTGCCTTCCCCATCATCCAACACGGCCCAAATTAAAAGTAGGCACTTGTTTTTTTACTGATGGCACGGTCGATGATTATGTTCAGCTTATAATGTTGTACAACAAGGAGATGCAGCACAACCATGAGTTACAATTCAACAAGATGAGTCTTACGATCCATTTGAGAATCTCAATTTGTCCATTGCTCTTTGGAAGTATTGCTACACACATGCCACATACCCTATCTCTGATCATCTCTCTCTTGCTTATCTCTCATGGAACTTTTATGGTCGGATTGTCGATTGTTACCATGACGTGCAGACATAGAGTGGCATTACAAGATAGGCAGCGATGGCTGGTTATCGAAGAGTAAATGGTAATGTTGCAGTCTGTTGGAGTATTTAGTTGTGCACCTATTATGTTGTGGATGGGTAAATGGATACCTCCAGGATCCATTTACCCCATCCAGTTGTTTAGTCCCACATCTACCAGTTTGGAGATATGGAGACTTAGTGGGGCTATATATAAACCCTCACACCCAGTATATTCAGATGAGAAAAGTAATAGACTATCAACCCTCTGAGGCATTCTCCCGTGATTTCATCCTGCTCCTTAAGGAGTAGGGTTACGTAAAAATCTTTGTGTTCATGTTTTATCTTTCTCTAGTTCAGGCTCTGTCTATCATTTTCGCTTCCGCATTCCTATTTTCTAACATGGAATCAGAGCGGGTTCGATTCTCACGAATTCATTCTTGAAGATTCGGTTTTATATTCGAGATCCGATTCATTGTCTGTTCGTGAAGATTTGTTCTTTGAAAATCATATTCAAGTTCAGAGATTCCATTATAGGGTTTCTTGAAAACCTAAATATTTAGCATCAACGTTTGCAGATTCAAGGTTTCTTTCTATCTCGAAGTTTCCCAAGCGGCGCACCCGATCATCGTGTAGGCGGTAATGCAACGCATACTTGGAATCGATTCCAACATGTGCAGCCATCTCTTCCGTAACCATCACTTCCAGGCATCAAGGGTTTCCTGGATGCCCTTGTCCTCTTCTCTTGCGCATGGTCGGCAACTTTAGATCCAAAGCACCTCTAGATCCAAAGCACCGCAGGAGGCACCTTCTCTCTCGTGGATCCAGGTCTGCATCGGCGGCGCGCATCCACGCGGTGAGCCCCATGCGCCACAAAACCTTTGCGCCTCCCACGGAGGTGGCATCTCCAAGTGGCGAGCCTCTCCGCTCTCCTCCATCATGCACGCACCATCCATACTGCTGGCAGCGGCTATCAAGGTGAAGCCCAATCGCATGCCATCACATGGGCGACACTCCCGGCCAAGCGCTCGCTCCAGGTGGCCCCAGGCCTCTCGCGCACCTCCTTCCAGGCGTGCATCTCCTCCCCAGGCGGCCCCAGGCCTCGCGCGCGATGCTCCGCAGGTGAAGCCCCTCCAGGAAGGAGGTCTCCATCCTTCTCACCTCGCAGGCGAGCTTTCTCCCCCTTGCAACAAAATCCTTGCGCGACCTTGTATGCAAGCTTGCGCGCAAAGACTTCCATGCTGCCTCGCCCATCAAAGCTCCAGCCGCACCCGAGATCTACAGGCAGTAGTTGTTCCACGAAGAAACCCTTATCGGGGGGTGGGGGCGATTCCTGCGTGAGAAGGGGTTCCCTGTTGAGAACCCTAAATAGAAGGTTGCTTTGGTTTTTTATTTGGGCTCAAATCGAGCCCTATTATTAAAAAAAAAACTCTATTTTGGACCTAGTTGATGTGATTAAAAAATATATTGAGACGGCTAATGTGATTCATGTTTTTCTCCATTTTCTTGTCTTCTCCCAACTTAGTCGATGTCACTATTTCCGACAAGTATGGGAGAAAGGGGGAGTATTGTGTAGAGTCACAATCTATTCCAGATTCTCCATATGTCAGATTCTAGGCCGGTCAGATTTTTCAGACGCTACATATAACCAAACTCGACGTCAGCTTTGTTCCGAGTCTTCAGTTTCAGACGCACACATGTATGTAGACTTTTCAGATGAGCACATGTTTGCCATTATTTTTATGTGGTCCCCATCATTCTTGTTTTCGTCCAGAGTTTTCATGTGATCCATAGGGACTCCAGAGTAGAGTACCATTCCCTATGCCATGTTGGGTAGAGTTTTCATGTGGTTTCATAGGAACTCCAGAGTAGAGTATCATTCTCTGTGCCAGATGGGAGAGATCCAGTTCTCCGACGAGAAGACTTTCAGACTCCACTCTCCAGCGACCGTGGACTCCGACAAGGATTGCACTCCACAACCTTTTCAGCTCGGCCCTTTCAGAGATGGAGCAGTTGTCACATTGTTATGGCGGGCCAGAGTTCTCCGTGTAGACTCATTTTCAGTTGCATTGACTCCGACAGGCGCAGTACAAAGTGCATGCTCTCCGACGAGGAGATTGAGTTGACTCACACTCCAGCCCGTTCGTCCTCCTCACCTACACGGCATGAAAAGCAACATCCTCGATAGCAACCGATAGTTGTGTGCGTTGAGTTGATATTGTCCGTAGTGTCTTGTAGCATGAGTTGGGTTTTTCTTATGTTTGTCCAAGTTGAGCATTGCATGCTCCAACTTGAGGGGGATTGTTGGAGTATTTAGTTGTGCACCTCTTATGTTGTGGATGGGTAAATGGATACTCCAGGATCCATTTACCCCATCCAGTTGTTTAGCCCCACATCTACCAATTTGGAGATGTGGAGACTTAGTGGGGGCTATATATAGACCCCCACACCCATTGTATTCAGATGAGAAAAGCAATAGACTATCAGCCCTCTAAGGTGTTCTTCCGTAGTTTCATCCCGCTCCTTAGGAAGTAGGGTTCCGCGTAAAATCTTTGTGTTCATGTTTTATCTTTCTCTAGTTCATGCTCTATCATTTTCGCTTCCGCATTCCTATTTTCTAACACAGTCCATAAGGCATCTGGACCTTGATCACTACTCCTGGTGCATTTGCAGTTGTTGTAAGTGGGTATTCACATTGAAGCATCGATCAGATAGTAGTGTGGATTGCTACAAAGCTAATTGGTGAAATAGGGGTTCACTCAAACATATGGCATGTACTACCAAGATACTTACTATCATATGTCACGTCATTCTGCCCTATGGATTACTTTCTATGTTACAGCCACCAAAGATTAGCTATTGTTTTAGTTGGATGTTAAGAACACATTTCTATGTAGAAACCTACTGGAGAAAGTGTACATGCAACAACCATCTAGGTTTATTGTTGAGGAAGAGTGTCAGATGATATGCATACGTTATAAGGTTATCTACGACCTTAAACAAAGCGTAAGAATATGGGTCCAAAAGTTCTCGAACTTGCTAGCAACATGGTTTCACCATATCTACAGCTGTTCATTCATTGTTTTTGCACATGACATCAATAGGTACGATTGTCGTTCTGGTGCATGCAAGGTTTGAAAAACTAAAGGCGGAACGAGGCGTTTTCCTCGAAATCGATGCGAGGCGTAACCTCGAGGCAATCGAAGCGTAAGCCTCAGTTTATAGAGAAAACTATGCATAAAATTATAATTATATATATGTCAATGTAATTGTATGTTCTTTGCCCAACATATAATACTTAACACTATAACATATGATGAAATAATAGAGATAAGAACCCAAAATATAAGATAGAACAACATTATATCCCTTTCTGCACATTTTCATCCAATAAAAAGAAAAGAAAGACTCAAAAAAATAAAAAGAAAAGAAATCCGTCGTCAATAAATGTTGTGAAAGAATTAAACAATACATATCTATTTGAAATATATTGTAATTAAAAGTATCATTACATATACACCGAAGAAATTTATTTTATATGTCTAACATATAATATATGATCGTGAGAGAAATCGTGAATCCTATCCAGTTCAAACAAATCTTTGAAATATTATTGTAATAAAAGTGCGATTAAATATATGTCGAATTGTTGATAAGCCTTGAATCCTAAACGTCTGACCATTGTTGAAGAATTGTGTATGTACCCCTCCTAGCGTACCATACCCCAACAAGACGGAAGTCTCGTTGCCCGATTCAGCGATCCTGGGGGTGGTCTAGGGGGAGCAGGCGTGGCCCCCCCTGCAGGGGTGTGGGGGCAGCGCCCCCCTACGAAAAGTTTTAAGAGCGGTTCTATTTGTATTCAGGTATATGGATCCTTCTATTTTGGGCATGAAAGAAACATCAGATTTAGGCATAATTAATAGTTAGATATAATTAATAGTAAATATGAAGCAGTTTGCTGAAATAGTTAGATATAATTAATAGTAAATATGAAGTTTTGGGCACGAAAGAAACAACATATTTAGGCATTTAAGTTGTATAATCATTATCCTAAACAAGTATATATTTATAAGCTTCTCAAACCACTAATCCATTGAAATCATAAAAAAACTTCAAAAAAGTAAAAACGCCTCGGAAAATGCCTCGAGGCGGAACGCCTCGAGGCTACGCCTCAGCCACCTGAGGCGCACGCCTCACTAGACGGGGTTGAGGCGCACCCCTCGAGGCTAAAAGGACTGCCTTGCATCGAGGCGTACGCCTTGACCGCCTTGAGGTGCATTTTTTAATACCATGGGTGCATGTGGATGATATCATTGTTACTTGAGATACATCAAGAGCATTGATAAAGCAAGAGAAGTCCTTGGGAAACAGATCATGCCCAAGTATCTTAGGGAGCTTTGCTACTTCATTGCTTTAGACTTTTCCAGAAATCATAGAGAGCTAGTAATTAGTTAAAGAAAGTATATGACTAATCTTTTTCAGAGTCTGGGATGGGGGATTGCAGACCTACTACTATGCCTAGGGACCCCAGTATGAAACTCTATGATGATAATACAGAGAAAGTCGACAAGAGGAGTTACAAAGAGCTTGTTGGGAAGCTTCTCTATGTCCAATCATCAGACCTGATATCTCCGTTGTAAGCAAAGTCAGCTAGTTCATGGAGCAACCACAACACACCCACATTGATGCAATCACAATGATATTGAGGTACCTGAAGTCCTTACCAGGTACGAGACTACTCTTGGACAAGGGGACATCCCCTGCCATATCAAAGTTATGTCAATGTGGATTACGTTGGTTATCCGAAGGATAGAAAATCCACCACGGGGTTTGTTGTTTTCATTGGTGGATCTCTTGTCACATGGAAAAGCTAGAAGTGGGCAGTAGTAGCCAGATCGACGGTAGAATTGAAGTACAGAGGCATGGTTCAGGTCTGCAATGAGATGATGTGAGTCAAGCCAGTCTTGACTGACCTACCTATGGAGTTGCCTCTTATGCATCTCATGTAGACAACCAATCAACCTTATTCATCATCACCAATCCAGCATGTAAGCACATTGAAGGTTATTGTCATTACACCATGAACATGATCCAGAAATGCTTCATATCTATTTCCCATGTCAGATCAATGACAATTGACGAATTCAGTAAAGCACTTAGCCAGGGACCATTCCAGAAGTATTCATCCAAGTTGAGCATGGTGGAAATCTATGCTCCAGCTTGAGGGGAGTGTTACAGTAATAATGTATCTATAGTCTGACAACATTTTTTCTTTTTATGTGTAAGCCCAATAACGCATTTATGTAGCCCAACTGGACAACCTCTTTTCACCTTTAGGATTTCCACTCTATATAAAGATAAGCCTATAGCCTCGTATTGATTCATTCGCTTATGTCCTTTCAAAAGGATTGGCTTTGATACCGTGCGCATAAATTGAATAACACTAATTATATAACTCACAAGGATTTACAAAACCTTCTACAATGAGATGGGAAGATCATGGAAGCTTTGACTTGGCAATCGTTCATAAGAAGCCAGACTTCTTTCTCTCTTTTTGTCCCTCCATAAAATGGAAGGGTATGCATAACATTTATATGGTGAGGGTTAAAGGGGCACCTATCCATGTTCCTCTTAATCTAGATACAACCCTAAACAAATATAATGAGTCATCATAGTTAAGTTAATTATTATTCAATGGTTTAAACATTACTGAAGCTATAAAGATATTACATTGATATATGAAGGAAAATGACTAAAAAATCATAAAGTACACAAATGTACACTTTTATTAGTATATCATATATTTTTTATGAAGACGTGTGTATGATCACTTACAATGCTCGTCATATGGTTTGGTCATATGATGTGGGCATCGCAAAGTTATTGCTATTATGAATTTATATCGTTGGGGTATATGCGTCATGTGTAGATGGGTAATTGAATCCTTCCAGGGTCCAATTATCACATCCAATAGTTTAGTCCCACATCTACTAGTTGTGGGACTCGAAGAGTCAGTGGGGGTTATATAAGAAGCCACACACCCATTGTATTAGACGAGAGAAAAGTTAATGACAACATCAACCCTTTGACGCATTCTCCCGTGGTTTCATCCTGCTCCTTACGAATTAGGGTTCCACGTAAAATCCCGGTGTTCTTCATTGTTCTTATTTTTTTATCTCTGATTACACTTTCGTATTCTCATTTTCTAACATGGTATCAGAGCAGGTTCGATTCTCGAGGATTTTTGTTCTCTATTTTTGTTCGAGATTCAATTATTAGAGCAGGTTTGTTCATATTGTTCAAGTTCACGTAGATTCTAGGGTTTCTTTTGAAACCCTAATCTCTGCATATTTCGAAGATCGTTGTAGAAGTTCTTAAGATTCGTGTTTTTGAAGATGTTTAAAGTTCCAGGCAACTAGGGTCTTGTTGAAACCCTAATTATACACCAGCTCGAAATCTGGAGTTCTAGGGTTTTATTGAAACCTTGATTACATGTTGCTTCTGTTAACCTGGGGATGATCATTAAGACTCCATCGATGGCATGGAACCCTTGTTCTCCAAGCAGTGCAATCAAGCCCCACATTCCAATCCATCAGCACAAGAAGAAGAGAAGATGTGTTCCTCGGGAACCCTAGTTTCAGCCCTTAATGTCATTTCAACTTCCAAGCAGCTCCAAGAGGGTCAAAGCACGAAGAAGAAGCTGCAGTTCTCATGCACATGATTGTGCATCAGCATGACCATCTCCTCCCTTCCACATGATACTCCAAGCGCTAATGGCGTTGCTCCCCCTCACGTGATACGTCCAGGTAGTGCTGCCACCTTCTTCTTTGACTCTAGGTGATCAATCAGATTCTCTTGGCGGCGTTCTTCAATCGGCCTACCGCCTCAATGCTCCAGAAAGAGGCACCAGAAGATCTCAGGCGACGGCATCCAAGAGTTAGGCCGCGAGATCACAAGCGACGGTACCACCTATTACGCTTTTTGATTTTGAATATATATATATATATATTCAGTGGGCTAATCACATCTTCAGGCGGCTATTGCATCTTCTTCTTCTCTGAGTGCTTCCAGGCGGTGCACTCCTTCGCGTGCTTCCAAGTGGTGCTACCTCAGATGCTTCATGCCCCCCAACTCTTAGGCATGATCGGTTGGCGAAGAAGAAGAGGAGGCGGTGAATCTCTGTTGTAAAAGTCAGCCGATTTGGCCGAGTAGTCGGCCTGACTAGTCGAGTAGGGGGGGTAGCCGACTCGACTAGGCCTAGTCGGCCATTAGTCAGTCAACCCGACTAATCGGGCCGACTAGTCGGTCGACTTTTACATAGAGATTTTTTTATTTTTTAGTTTTTTGATTTTTTTTAAAAGTAAACATATTCTAATATGCTTAATGTTATATCTAAAGTCAATTACTTCTTTTATTTCATTATGATAGTATAGAAAATGTACAAATCAATGTAAATATATAAGAATATATGTATACACAGTGATCTATATATTTAAAATAAAAGTGCTAAGCCTTCTCCCACTATAAGTAGGGTCGGCTACATGGATTCTTGCTCAAATCCATGTTGAAAGATTCGACTATTTTTTACGCTGGCCGTCGACTACCTAACGCAACCACTGCAAGAGTGGGATTTGAACCCTGGTCTTTTGTGTGGTAGACACACTATACTACCACTAGACCATTAAGTGAGTTCGATCTATATATTTAAAATAATAAAAAAAATTCAAAACCGACAATGGCTGACTAAATCCGATTAGTCGCCCGACTGTCGATTAATCCTTAGTCAGTGACCCCGCCGACCGAGTATCGACTGCCGCTTTCTGCAACCTTGATGAATCTCCGACCTTCCGATCAAATAGTGGCGGCGGCGTTGGAAGTTTGGGTTCCCATCATGGGAACCCTAAAAGATGGCTCCCTTTCATTTTTTTCTCCAGCAGTGGCCCTTTAGAAAAGGGAGAGAGAGGAGGAGCCCAATCCGTGAGTTTAAAAAAAGGGGGCAATAATTTTGGGCCCAAGTTGGGTTGTGTTTCACAAAAAAAAGAGAAGATTTGTTTTGGAAAAGGTACAACAACAACAAAGCCTTTTCCCACAATTAAGTAGGGTCGGCTACATGCATTCTTCACCTCCATTCAAATCTATCTTGGGTCAATCCCGAGCTTATATATACACAAAACAAAGATCCCTTCGTATGGTCTCTTCCCAACTCTTCTTGGACCGTCCCCGCCCTCTCATAGCCGGCTCAACATCCAAACACTCGCATCTCCTAACTGGTGCATCAGTTGATCTTCTTTGCAAATGACCAAACCATCTTAAGTGGTTTTCTCGCATCTTATCCTCGATCGGAGCAACACCAACTTTCTTTCTGATTGCATTATTTCGAATCCGATCTTTACGTGTGTGTCCACACATCCACCTTATTTTCATTTCTGCTACAGCCATTCTCTGCACATGTCTATGGTTCACAGGCCAACATTCAGATCCATAGAGCATAGCAGGTCTCACGGCTGCTTTGTAAAACTTTCCTTTAATTTTTAAAGGAATTTTCTTATCACAGAGAACAACAGAGGCTCCTCTCCACTTTAGCCCACCTGCATTTATTCTATTCGTAACATCTCCATCAATTTCCCCATCATGTTGCAAAATAGATCCCAGATATCTAAAAGAATCTCTCTTCCGAATGTTATCATCACCAATCTTCACCTCAATTCCTTCACCATTGCTTCCATTAAAGGTGCACTCCATATATCATGTCTTAGCCTTACATATACGAAATCCTTTACTCTCCAACTCATGTCTCCAGACCTCAAGCTTCTCATTTACTCCATCTCTAGTCTCGTCAATCAACACAATATCATCAGCAAATAACATACACCAAGGTCATCTTGAATGTGACTTGTCAACACGCCCATAATCAAAGTAAAAAAAAATGGACTCAAAGCTGAACCTTGATGTAAACCAGTGTTGATGTCAAAATAGCCAGTCTTCCCAGACGGGATCCTTACACAAGATAAAGCCCTATCATACATGTCCTTTATAAGGTTAATGTATAGGACAGTCACTTGTCTCTTCTCCAAAACTCTCCACAATATCTCTCGTGGGACAGAATCATAAGCCTTCTCCAAATCAATAAAGATCATATGGAGGTTCTTCCTTTTATCTCTATAAATCTCCATTGTTCTCCTTAACAAATGGATGGCTTCAATAGTTGAGCGATCTGGTATGAATCCGAATTGGTTTTCTTTGACGTTGGAAACTTGCCTCAACCTTCTCTCGATCACACGCTCCCAAATTTTCATAATGTGACTCATCAGCTTGATACCTCTATAATTTGAACAATTTTGAATGTCTCCTTTATTCTTATAAAGAGGCACCACGATACTCCTCCAATCTTCAGGCATTTTCTTGCTTCGCCAAATAACATTGAATAGATTCGTAAGCCAAGTCAAACCGCGCTCACCTAAAACTTTCCATACTTCTACAGGGATGTCATCCGGTCCTATACCTTTCCCAGGTCTCATAACCTTCAAAGCCTCCTCTACTTCCTTTCTTTTTATCCGTCTATAGCTTGCACGATTCAAGTAACTTTCACTACTAGCTAGATCACCCAAAGTGATCTCTCTATTTCCTTCCCCAATGAAATGTTTATGGAAGTACTACTCCCATCTAGTCTCTATATCCTTCCGAGTAACAAGCACGTGACCTTCCTCGTCCTTAATGCATCTCACTTGAGAAAGGTCTTTGGTCTTTCTTTCTCTTTCTTTGGCCAACCTGAATATATCCTTCTGGCCCTCCTTAGAGTCGAGATTTTTATACAAAACTTCATAAGCTTTTGATTTAGCCTCGCTTACAGCCTTCTTTGCTTCCTTCTTTGCTATTTTGTAGTTTGTGACAATTTCCTTTGTTCTATCCTTAGACATAGCTTTAAAGCATGCTCCTTTAATTTTTAGCTTCTCTTGCACCCCTTCACTCCACCACCAAGCCTCCTTTTGACCCGGGGCTCCTCCCTTTGACTCACCTAGCATCTCTTTGGTTGTCTTTCTGATACAAGATGCTACTGCCTCCCACATCTCGTTTGCACTTCCACTACAATCCCAAGATAAATCTTCAAAAACCTTCTCCCTAAAGCTCGATTGCTTCAGTGGAAGATTCCACCATCTAGTTCTAGTGATCTTAGGAACCCTCCTTTTCTTTACCAGCCCTTTTATTTGTACATCCAAGACTAACAAGTGATGTTGGGTTGTCAAACTCTCTCCTGGGATTATTTTGCAGTCTTTACAACACAACTGATCTCTTCTCCTCAACGCAAAGTAATCTATCTGTGTTCTCATTGGCCCACTCTTATAAGTAATTAAATGCTCCTCCCTCTTCTTGAAGAGAGTGTTTGCTATGAAAAGATCATATGTCGTTACAAAATCCAGGATGATTTTTCCCTCTTCATTTCTATCCCCATAACCATGTCCTCCATGAACACTAGCATACCCTGAAGCATCTTTTCCCACATGTCCATTAAGATCTACACCTATGCAAATCATCTCTTTTTGTGGGATTCCTTGTAAAATCTTATCCGATCCTCCCAAAAAGCTTGTTTAGTCCTTTTATCTAAACCAATTTGTGGTGCATAAACTGAGATTATATTCAGAATTTCTTCTTCAAGCACCAATTTTAGTAAAATAATCCGATCCCCGAATCTTTGCACCTCAACCACACAATCCTTCAAATCCTTATGAACAACCACTCCAACACCGTTTCTACCCTTATCTTTACCTGAATACCAAAGTTTAAAGCATGTCTTCTCGATCTCCCTTGCTTTTTCTCCAACCCATTTAGTCTCTTGAAGACATAGTATATGAATCTTCCTTCTTTCCATCGTATCCACTATCTCCATCGATTTCCAGTCAATGTGCCAATATTCCAACTACCAATCCGCAACTTCCGTTGCAATCTCTTTTGGACTAACTTCTTTACTCGCATGCGTCCATTATGCGAGGACTCTTGTAAATTTTGGACTGCATCCGGGCGGTGATGCAGCGGAACTAGCTTAATTACTCGCATGCTTTCCTCGTGCGAGAACCCTTGCAAATTTTGAACTACATCCAGGCTGCGATGTAGCGGCCCTTGTCAATTTTTCATTGCATTCGGGCGATGCAACGCGTCGCAAGTAGGGAACGCCCCAACGAAATCTGTATGTTTGCTTAAATCCATGTTGAAAAGATCCGACTGTCATGAGGCAACATCCTAAATAATATTTTTTTAAAAAAATATTATTTAGGAAGTTGTCTCTGACTGTTTTACGCTGGTTGTTGGCTACCTAACACAACCCTCCTCATTTACCCGGGCTTGGGACCGGCCATGGCTGAGTTTTGTTTTGGGAAAGGTACGTACAAAAAATACCGTACGTAGGAAAAACATGAGTCGGCTAATAAAAAAGGGGAATAATCGAAAAAATATTTTGAAAAAAATGCGAGAAGAAAAATCGAAAAAATATTTTGAGATCGGCTTATGTGATTCATTGGTTTTCCCCGTATTCATGTCTTCTCCCAACTTGATCGATGTCATTGTTTTCCGACAAGTATGGGGAGAAAGGGGGGTATTGTGTAGAGTTCTGTGACTCATATTCAGATTCTCCAGTCCAGATGCCAGGCCAGTTGTCAGACTCTACAGTTCAGATTCAGACTCAACGTTCAGATTGGTTCTGAGTCTTCAGTTTGATGTGCACGTGTTTACGTTCATCATTTGTGTGGTCCCCATCTTTGCTTTTGGTCTCAGAATTTTCTTGTGATCCATAGGGACTCCTTAGTAGAGATCGCATTCTCTAAGCCATTGTGGGCTAGGGTTTTCATGTAGTTTCATAGGGATTCCAGAGTAGAGATCCCATTCTCTGAGCCAGTATGGGAGAGACCTAGTTCTCCGACGAGGAGACTTTCAGACTCCGTTCTCCAGTGACCGTGGATTCCGATGAGGATGTTTCCACAACTTTTCCAGTTTGGCCCTTTAGAGAGATGAAGTATCGAGCCAGAGTTCTCCAGGTGGAGACACATTCTAGTTTCAATGACTCCAACATGCGTAGTACACTGTGCATGTTCTTCGACGAGAAGACCCAGCTCAACTCACACTCCAACCCTGTTGTTCCTCCTCACCTGCACAGCATGAGAAACAACATCCTCGACAACACCGACAGTAGAGTATGTGTTTAGCTGATATTGTTCATAGTGTCTTGTATTGTGAGTCTGAGATTTCTTTCTATTTGTCCAAGCTGAGCATTGCATGCTCCAGCTTGAGGGGGAGTGTTGGAGTATATGCGTCATGTGTAGATGAGTAATTGGATCCCTCCATGGTCCAATTACCGCATCCAATGGTTTAGTCCCACATCTACTAGTTGTGGAACTTGGAGAGTCTGTGGAGGTTATATAAGAAGCCACACACCCATTGTATCAGATGAGAGAAAAGTTAATAAAAACATCAGCCCTTTGGGACGTTCTCCTGTGGTTTTATCCCGCTCATTACGGAGTAGGGTTCCACGTAAAATCCCGGTATTCTTCGTTGCTCTTATTTTTCATCTCTGGTAAGGCCTTCTGCATTCTCATTTTCTAACATATATCAATTGCAAAACTGATAACTGCAAAGAACACAAAGAACCACTATATGGTTTGTAGAAGCATGTGGAATAGCGAGCCTATATGAAGTACCATTTCGTACTTGACAGTTGACAGATCCTATCCATGTATGAAAAAGGATAATGTTAGGAAATATGTTATTCCCTTTTTTTTGCTAATTAAGGAGACAAGTTTCCTGCTAATGTCAAGAAGGTTGACTTACGAGCAAGAGTAGAATACCATCAGTTGCTAATTATCGGAAGATTTTGTGGAGAAATTTTCTAAAAAATTAAATGGATAAAAAGAGAATTCCACAGACGTCTTCTACAGAACAATGAGCAGCATTCATATATGTACATTTGATCCTCCTTTCAAACTAACAGGTATTGTTATCGAATTCCCGATGGCTACCCCTTAGATAAGGCAGCTCCACTGCTGTGCGCTGGAATCACTGTTTACGCACCTATGATGCGCCACAAGATGAATCAACCTGGTAAATCTCTTGGAGTTATCGGCCTTGGGGGTCTCGGGCATATGGCCGTAAAATTTGGGAAGGCATTTGGACTGAATGTGACTGTTTTAAGCACAAGCCAGTCAAAGAAAGAAGAAGCTTTAGCTCTGCTAGGAGCTGATAATTTCGTGGTCTCTTCGGACAAGCAACAGATGGAGGTAATGCAATTTTCATATTTACATGTATTTCTGTATACCACCTGCGGCCAATATGCAATCATGCTCTGCGTAACTGTAAAACTAGGCACTAGCTAATTCTTTGGACTACATTATCGATACCGCATCCGGAGATCATCCTTTTGATCAGTATATGCCACTTCTGAAAATTGGAGGGGTACTAGTTCTAGTTGGCTTTCCCAGTGAGATCCGACTCCATCCAGCAAGCCTCCTTTTAGGTACTCTCTCATCCTTTTGTTTTTACGCGACTTTGCAGTTGGATTCGTGACTTCAAACTTACCACAATGTATCTGACAGGTGCAAAGACCATCTCTGGGAGCGTGACGGGTGGAACCAAAGATACGCAGGAAATGCTGGACTTCTGTGCTGCCAATAATATATATCCAGAGATTGAACTCATTGAGATGCCATATATAAACAAGGCCCTCGAAAGGCTTGTTAAAAAGGATGTTAAGTACAGATTTGTTATTGACATCGAGCACTCCCTCGGATGAGATTGGAGCGGTGTAACTTACACCATAAAGAGATGTATAGATTCTTCTGTATTTCTAAATAAAATGCAGCACAGTGTATAAACTGTTACGATGGGACTATTCAGCATGTGTACGTACTGTTCTAAATATCAGTCAGTCTTAGAGTCTCTTGTTCTCTTGCTTTAATTGGTGACTTAGAAAGGATCGATTTCCCTTGTCGAATTCTGTATACTGGAGGCCGGATGCAACCTGTCATTCAAAGATGTGTTCATCTTGCAACGTCAACAACGCTATTCTCAGAATATCTTTTCATAAGCCTTTCTAGATCCTTCTTTTAAGATATCCATTTATTCTCAGAATATCTTTTCACAAGCCTTTCTAGATCCTTTTTTTAAGATATCCATTGAGGAAATTGTGGTCGAATATTGTATTCAAGCGGAACACTGTACACGGTCTTATTTTGGTCGTGTTTCTTGATATGCCCCTCATTCATGAAAAGCCTTTTAGTGGGTTCTCCAACTATTGCTGCATGCGGGAGAAAAGAAAGATTTTATTATTATTTCCGATAATAGCGAGTAATGGGATTTTGTGGTAAGTATCCAATTATCTTCTTGCATGGGGTCCAATTCTTCAATTTTAATTAAATATCTTCAACTTCTACGTACACATTTATCAATGTAGAGAAGAATTGAACCGACCTCTACTACAAAGATGTCAGCATGCGAATATGCAAAAAAATTGAGATCGAAAGGAGCGGCCCCATTCCAAAAACTAAAGACTGATCCCATCATGGTTTAAAAAATCAGACTGGATCAGCCGGTTTGGACCGACGTTTCGATCCAGTTGGACCAAATCGAAGATTAACCGGTTCAATCTCCGGTCCGATTTTTAAAACCTTAAACCCCATGCAAGAAGGTTGACCAAAACTTTGCTCAGCACTTGTCAGATGGGTGGTTAATCCGTCGACAATGAACCCAAAAAGGGAAAATGCATTCGCATCAAGAACTAAATCATGACCTATGTTGTTTCCATTTCAGTCACCAACAGACAACCCTTCTTTCCAATCAAGGAATATAATTGCAAATATTTATATAAAAAGTGGTAGAGTAAATAGCATAGTTTCAAGTCGTTAGTATCACTATAAGGAAAACAAGTTGTGACTACAAAACTATGTCCACAGATGTGGGGCTTGTGGCCACATAATTGTGCTATGACGACAACATGTCATGGCCAGTAGCCATAGCTACAGGTCTCATCGTGAGAACTAACTAACCTCGAATATGTTGTGGCCACTACAAGTGACCACGGAACTTGTCGTGGCCACAGCTCTTTGTATGAAGACTTTGGCCACTGAATTGTAGCTATGAGAAACTAGTGGTCACGGAATTATCGTGGCCACAAGTTTCCGTAGCTACATTCTGTGACTACAACTCATTTTTCTTGTAGTGTAGGTCAAAGATGCCATAAACAGAAGGAAACATGTCGTCTTATTGAGAGATTTAAGCTAACAAGAAAATTATAGGCATGTCACTCACCATACTCCCAAACTTGCTTGGGATAACATGCAAGTTGGAAGATATTCAACTACTCAAAGCCTTGTCAAATATGTCTCATACTGAATAAGTGTAGAACCAGAGATTCTACACTTATTCTATAATGAACTGTGAGATGTAATTTGATTGTACAATGGGCCTAAGTCAGATAAAGCTTATCCACATCTCATTGGTGGTCTTCTTATAAAGAAGATTCACCGCAATCAATTACTCAACATTGTTGGTGAACCAGTTCATTATAGTCCTCAATGGTCTCCTTAAGAGGATGCTTTATAAGGACATAAATCTTCTTCTATCTGCCTACAACATCTTAAAGTCCGACACTAAATTAGATATTTCTGAATACCTTGAAGTTTGATATACGTGACATGTACGACAATGGATGATGTAGAGATGAGCAGCTTTGTCTCTTAAGAAGTCTCACTAGCCATGGTCCCGAGTCCGAGAAGACATGATTCACATAGAAGATGTGAACCCTAGACGATTTCATACATGGTAGTACACAAGTGGGCAAGGATCAGAGACTGCATGGTCGACATACTTGACAAGGCACTGCTACAATAGGGGTTGATGAGTGGGGAAGAAGTTTTATTTAGGTAAGATATTAGACCGCCAGTCTAGGACCGTTGCTTTAATACCCACGTGGGAGAAAAGAATGAGTTTGTTATGAAGTCTTAGGGTTTTCTTACATAAAGACTGGTAGGTCTAGGATAATAAGAAGATTGTAGAGATGGTATTGAAAGAAGGGAAATTACAAATACTAGTACCAAGAAACTTCTTCTCTCTCTCATTCTACAAATGATGAAAAATCTACAGGTGACTTTTTTTTTCTAGGAATTTGGTTGCATTAGGAGACAAGAATTGGGATAACATTTAGCCCCCTTTTCCTTTGAAGTGAAACTCTTCTGGCAAAGTCTTTCCTCTGTGACCAAAAAGAAGAAAATGTATTTAAATGGGGATATTTCTTCAGATAAGTTATGTTCATCTTTAAAATATGTTTGTTTGATTTACATTGAAGCTGCACAAAGCTAGACCACGTGGACTCCTCAAGATGCTTGAAGTGTTGAAGAAAGCAAAGTCATGTTTGCTATCAAATTGCCCAAATGCATGACACTTTTCATTGTCAAGCAAAATATGAGTTTTTGTTGTGTTAGCTTAGCTTGAACTTAAGGCTCTCATGGGAAGAGTAAGTCAAATTATCTTGTGGTTGTGAATGTTTATAATTAGGGCTGGCTATTGAGTCACGGCTCGATGAGCCAGGCTCGGGCTCGGCTCGATAAGGGCTCGTGAGCTTGGCTCATTAAGCTATTGAGCCGAGCCCGAGCCAGATTTTTGGCTCGATAGCTTATCGAGTCGAGCCCTGCTCAGCTCGATAACTCAATAACATGCTCGATAAGGAATATATATACATTCTATTGTGAAACTACAATGATTTTTAGTTTTATTTATATTAGCTTTGCATCATTGTTGATGGTGGATTATGTGTTTATGTTGTTTATGTAACAACAATGTTGGGTGGACTATGTTGTAAACTTAGATTTTCTACCTTTTATCTATGTTAATCTAGGTTATAGTTAGATATTTAGTATTTCTTTCTTTTTTATTAACAAGCAGAATGTTACAATATATATTATAATTTAACTTTTAAATACAACTTGGATGGTAGCCCATTGGTAAGGTGGATGATTTTAAAAAGGAGGTCTCGGGTTCGAGCCCAGGCAAACCCCTTTTCACCAAAAAAAATACCTATTTCCTTTAACGAGCATGAATAGGCTCGAACCCAGACCAGGCTCGATAAGAGGCTCGGGCTCAATAAAGGGCTCAGTTTAAGACTTATCGAGCCCGAGCTGGCTCGATAAGGGCTCGAGTCCACCGAGCCCGAGCCAGCTCGCTTGGGCTCGCTCGAGCCCGAGCCCAGTTGGGCTTATTGAGCCCGAGCCCAGCCCTGCTCGCCTCGTTAGGCTCGATAGCCACCCCAATTTATAATGTCTCGACCTTAAGTCTCCAGATCGTTATCGAGAGAATTACCCTGACAACTTTATTGGGTTTCAGACCAAAAACTAAGCCCCGACAATTTGTTGGACGGATCTAAGTGGACCCATGACAATCACCCAAAATGCTTAAACTCAAGTTGTTAAATAATAATCTCTCATTTTAATATCTCATTCCCATACTCGTGAATTTAAATGTGGGACTATATTGAAGTATTACAATATGTTTGTGATGTGTGCACAGAAGGCCAAATATTGATTGTCAAGTCCCAATTTAATTGAATGTTGTAAATGTTCAAATCCGAAGGGTAAAGCCACCCCTGCAAAGAGATATGAGGAAAAGGCTACCCACAACGTGTAGCCACCATTGTCGTTAGGAATAAGTGATGGGACATAATGTCACAACGAAGACGTTACGGATATAAGTGTAGGAGATTATAATACTCCAGCCCTCAAAATATACTCCCATATAGGAAACTCATAAAGTATGAGTGTGGTTATGAAGTTTGGGGATTACTACTTGACAACTTGAGCTTAAGTATTTTGGGTCATTGTCAACGGATTATGGGTTCGAGCTCAGCAAGTTGTCAAATCCAATTTCCCTTGATAATTTAATCAAATGTTGTAATTTGTAAATGATATCATGGTTGTAAAGATAGGGATTAATACTTGACACCCACTTTAGGAATATTCTTCGCAAATCCACTTCAAGAGAGCGGACAGATCTCATGCAAGATCAGTGAACAAGTCCCAAACAACGATCAGAACAATAATCGTTAAAATGGCAAAGTGAGATGAAAATACTTGTACTTGAAAGCATGTTTGGAATATAAGGTAAAATGTTTGAGACCAAATTTTAATGACAGCACTTATACTTATTACTAAAAAGAATTGCTAGATGAGATTTAATGACAAAAGAGGCTATTTTTATTCTTAACGTTTCAAGAACTTATGGAAAAAAAGTTGAAATAGTATTGTAGGGCTTTACCCTGTGTTAGAGGGAGGCCCCTTCCAGAAATTCTCGACGGCGCCGGGAAGACCCGGGCCGAAGAGGGGGTTTGGAAATAGTTTCAACCAGCAATTGACGCGCCTCGGTTATAACCTCACTAGCTGCGTCATTGCCCCAAGCGCAAAGATGCTGAATGCAATCGAAGGCCCCTTCTACTTATAGGAGCAACTCTCCTGCAAAGTTTCAACTCATCCGATGTGGGACTAAATGTCTGGATTCCGAACTCACCCGTGTTATCTCCACAGGACGACCATAGCCTACGTGGTTTCTTGCATTATTATATAGTAAAACTCGAAAAAAACCTCCCCACCCAATCCAACGTTCTAAGAGACACATACTCTGCTCGAATTCATGTTATTTGTATCGTATTTCATCTAAGAATGAAGGGTACTTTGTGTTATAGTTCGGATTTCAGCAAAATATATGCGGTTGTTTCTATAGCTTGTAAAATATTTCTCCGCACATTGAACATATTCTTGTAATCTACTTTTCTTTTCTTTTTGATCGCTTCCTTTTGAAAATAAACTAGCCTCACATAGTGGCATGTTTCCCCTGCGGTGCTATGACGTCCTGACCACTTTTCTTTTCACCTCACCAGGCTTTTCTTTTCAGATTCCAGCATAGCTTATACCATATTCTCAAGAAACCTGCTAGAATGATGTTAAGCTTCAGCAAATGATGAAGGTTCATGAGAAGATGGAACTGAAATGAGGTAAATGGGGAAAACAATGAATTAGAAAAGATAGAAAGAAAAGCATTTCTGAGGATCAGAAAGGAAGATGAATCGTCGCCTCAAACTGAGAAAGGAGAGGGATCCGAAGCGAGAGTAATTCAAAATATATTGACTCTGATTAATCGCAAATATGTAATAGTAAGAGAAAGAAGTGATAGTTATGAATGTTGAATTAATTTAACTGATAGATATAAATATTTATTTATGATGAATAAAATTGCAGATTTAAAAGATAAAACTGGTTAGTTTTTTTGGGCGCACAAATTACCATGATTGACCAACTAAAATCTACAATTATTAAACATATTAAACTGATGGAAATAGATATTTAAAATAATATGAATGATATTGTAATAAAAATTCGATGAATTAGACTATATTTTTTTGGCATCATAGGTCTCACGACCCATCCCTATAAATTCTGAGAGAACACGGCATAAAATCTCATTTCACTTGAAATAAATTTTGATTTGTAAGAAAATAGTTAAATAATTCGTGAGGAAATTTTGGGCCTGAAAGTCATACTCATAAAAATGTTAAATACATATAAAAATAAGGGTTTTTATCATTTGTGCCCCTCCGAGATATTGCAATATCAGTTATGCCCCTATCTTTTTGAGAATATCAGTTGTGCCCTCAACTTCTTGTCGCTATATCATTTGTGCCCCTCCGTTAGTTTAACCGTCAATGAGTTGACTTAACCATGGTTTTTTCAAACCATGATGTAGTTAAGAGGAGTATAATTGTCCAGACATCTTCTTCATCTTCTTCCTCCTCCATTTGTTCTTCTTCCTTTCTCTTCATAATTTCTCTCTCTTAGTTACACCTTCATGCATCCATCGAATCTCTAAATTTTTGCATTTTCATAGATATATCACTGATTAAGGATCAAACTGTGAATTTTATTGAATTTTTTGGTGAATTTTTATGAATCAATTAGTCAAAAATTTATCTTAACTTAACAAAAACTGAAAGCCCTCCAATTCCAGCCATGTTCCTTCTTCTTCATTGTACCTCCTCCTTCATCCCCTTCCTCTCCAGGCCCCTCAACCCCCATGGTACGCCGGGCCCCGATGCGGAAGCCGCGGCATCAGAGAACCAAAGCGGGTTGGACCCCCACTTGATCACTTGTTGCTCCTGCGTGATCGGGGACCACGGCCGGTACTCCACCCACCTCTGCTTCCTGATCGCCCCTTCCGCATCGGCCGACATCGATGATGATGATGACTTCGTCTGTGCGAGCGCGACTGCCGCATCAAATTCAGGGTCGTAAACCTGACCGCCGCAGGCGCAGCAGAAGAGCTCGGCGCGGTCGACATCGACGGCGATAGCCGTGCGGTGGGGCGTGAGAGGAGGAGTGGTCGGGGGCGTGGAGGTGGCAGGAGAGTGCAGCGCAAGCGAGGCAGACAAGGAGGCGGGGACCGACGAGGCCGCAGGAGTGGTAGCGGCGGAGCTCATCGGGGTCGCTGCGGAGCTCGATGCGGTCGCCGGGGTGCTTGGATCAGAGGCAGAGGTGGAAGGAGCGGAAGGGGGTGGAGGAGACGTTGCGATAGAGGCAAAGGTGGGGGCAGGGGGAAAAGGCCATGGGCAGGAGGAGGAGGTGGTGGGAGCCCTAGATTTGATGTGTCCAAGGGACATGGAGCGGAGATCAGACGGTGGAGGGGGAGGGGAGGGGCTGCGCGGGGAGGGTGGGGGGAGAGATCGTGGGGACTGGGATCTGGGACGTTAACGAGGGCAGATCTTGGCCAAGCTCGGAGGAGGCTGCAGGAAGGGGAGCTTAAAGTGGAGGAGGGAGGAGCTGTGGAGGAGGAAGAGAATGGAGGAAGAAGACGGAAGAGAAGGAGGAGGAAGAGGATGCATTAGACTTTTTCAATCTTTTTTTAAATTTAAATTCCATTTGTGTCCTTGAAGTTAATGTCCGATTGTGTTGGTTATGGACGGTCACTAACTCGAGGGGGACAAATGATAGATTAGAAAGAAGTTAGGGGCACAACTGATATTCCCAAAAGATAGGGGCGTAACTGATATTACAATATCTCAGAGGGCAAAACTGATAAAAACCCTAAAAATAATGTAACATCGAATTTATATAAACAACACTATTCGTGACCTAAGTTGTTGCTTGAAGAATTTGAAACACGAATATAACTATCTTAATACTTGTGAACTTACCTCATCAAATTACCTAACCTTAAATTGCAACAATAAAGACCTTTCGAATGTTGAACACTCACTTTTAGATTGATAATCATGTTTTTCTAGAAGTTGTGATGGGATATGAACATCTACAACTTGGCAACAGGGATGTATACAGTCACGGATATATCCATATCCGTATCCAATTCGTCATCATATTTGTTTGGGATAATTACACCCATAACCCTGAGTAATTTCGCAATAACATTCATAACCCTGCATAATCGCGAATTACATGAGGAACCCCGAGTAATGCTTAACTCTTACATGACATAACCCTATGTTATGTTCTGTTTGGGATATCCGTCATATTTGACGGTTTTCGTTAAAAAAGACAAAAATACCCCTAATGTTCATTGTTATTTGCAAAACATGCCCCCTCCAACCTCTCTCCCTCGTTCGACCGACCTCTCCCGTCAGACCCACCTCTGCAATGCATCCCCACGGGCTTCCCCACCGTCGACCGACCGCCGACAATCAACCTGCAACTAACCCCAACCCCGACCGCCCTCAATACCCCTCCCGGACGACCGACAAAGCCCCTCCCCTTCCCCTCCCCCCCAACCCCCCCCCCCCCTCGCCCCGGCGACGACCTGCAGATCCCCCCTTCCCCTCCCCCCCCAACCCCCCCCCCCAGGCGACCGAAGACCAGATCCCCCCCCCCCCCGCCCCGGCGACGACCTGCAGATCCCCCACACCGCCGACCTGCAGAGCCCCCCGCGCCGCACCACATCGACCTGCAGAGGACCCCCTCCTCCGCGACGAGCACCCCGCACTGACGTGCAGAGGCCCCCTCCGCGACGAAAGATTGAATGGAACGACTTTTTTATCAGTTCTTGATGAGATCTGTCTTCCTTTCTTGTCATATAAAATGCTTAAAATGCTTTTATGTATCCACAGAGGGTCGGCACATGGAGATCAGGGACCGCGCCGCCTGATGGGAACCACGGTGCCAATATCTTCGAGCACCTCGTTGTCCTCAAGGGATCTCCCCGCAGTCTCCCTCATGAAGAAGATGGTCACGACCATCCCTACCACGCACACCCCTCCCAGTATCAGCAGCGACACCATCATCCCTATCCATGTCCTGTATCCGGGATCCACCTCCTCCTCCTTCCTGCTCTGCGACGCCCACAGGAAACCCACCGCCCCGACCTTCCCCGTCGTGCCAGCTATCTCGTGGCACGTCGATCGGAACCTCGCCGCGAACATCTCCGCTGGCACGATGAAGGTCGTCATGTTGGGTCCGAAGTTGGCGAAGAAGAAGGTGATGGTGTACAGCACGAGGATTCATACAGTGGTCTTGTCCTTCCAGTATAGCTCGTAGGGGCCTCCGATAGAGAAGAGGAAGGCCGCCATGAAGAAAAAGCCAACGGCTTGGAGTGCCCTCCTCCCGACCTTGTCGATTGCATACACGGCTGTCCAATAGCCTGGGATGGTGGAGGCGCAGGCTATGATGGCTTGGAACTTGGCGATCTGGAAGGCCTCCTCGTAGATGTCGGATGTCTTGTGTTTGCAGAACGTTGTGCTGCCTCACGAAGACGTAGGCTTTTTTATATTTAGGTTAATCTCAGCCCTTAGATTGTTGATAGGTTAGATTAACTCAATCATCTGGTTGAGTTAATGAGGTAAAGTAACGGAAGGTTATAGATATAAGACGGCACACTTATTAAGGGTCCTGAGCGTAATTCGCGATTATGCAGGGTTATGAATGTTATTGCGAAATTACTCAGGGTTATGGGTGTAATTATCCCTATTCGTTTTATGTAGATTTTGAAATCCGTATCCATATCCATTTTAAAATGGATGCGGATATGGATATCATTTTAATATCCGCAAACATTCGTATCCGCATCCGTATATCTGCTTTCGTATATAAATATAGTCGTAGATTTATTTTTAACCATATATAACATAATTATATACCTTCTTTTACCATATTTGTGTATTTTTTATGATACAAATGCATTTAGTAAATTTATTCATGTATTTTCCATCCAATTCATATATATTTAAGCCGATTCTATAGAGTATTTCTATCACTACTCATATGCGATCAATATCCATTTTACATCCGTATCCGTTTTACATTTGTATTCGTTTTTTAAGGATACAGTGGGATAATTTTAATATCCGTTAATATCCGTATCCGCATCCGTATTCGTATTCAAAAAATGGATAAGAATAAGATAATACATATATTCATATCCGTCCGTTTACATCCCTGGTTGGCAATCATTTAATGTTTTAAAAAACACAAGGGTTTTCCATGTTAAGCATCCCAACAGACATAGATGCACAAAATAAACAAAAAAACTAAAACCCTTGCCACAAAGGTTAGGGACCACCATTCAAAGAGTGCGTCGAAAAAAAACTCTTGAGGAAGTTGAGGTCGTGTGTGCGTGCACGTGTACGTGTGCGTGCATGCATATGCATCCAACTTTCACAGGGATTGCTTAGTCACATCAAGAATCCCCTTTCACTATCTAATGCAAGGATACGTAGAAAGAGAGAGGGTCCTCTTTTACGAAGGAGGTAGACCTAAAATCCACTGTAACATTAGAAAAGATCGGGTTATCGTCTCTCAATGAGAGATTGTAAGAATGCTTATCGAACTTCTAATATAATGAACTCAGAGATCACTACACCTCCTCTTTTATATCAAAGTTTCGTGTAGTATGCATCAGGAGAGGAAGGATGTTATTATTCGCGATCCTGCACTTAGTGTAAATATTTGTAATATTTAATATATTTTTTAGAGTTTTGTATCTTATAATGTTCAACTGTAACAAGGTTTCGATTGGGTATTAACATACGGGTAAGTACTCGGTTAAATTTTAAAATCATTATTTTTTAAATTCATTCTTTTAATATTTTACATCTTTACTTCGGCTCAATCCCTCGAAGAAACATACTGTCTTAATCCTCCCAATATTCCTCCGGAAGATTGGATTTAAGATTGTAACTACTAATCTTCCGAAGTATTTCACGTAATTGTATTAAGTTTTTACAAGTTTTTATTTTATTATTTTATAATTATAATAAGAATTAAATCTACAAGCCAATTCCCCAATAAATAAGATCAACCAGGAGAAATAACCTGGTCCAACGCATGGAAATGGAATGAGTATCGATCAAATGTAACTGAACTGGGTAATTATTTTTTAATATAATATTTTGATAAAGTTACGATCAAATTTCCAACTTAATATTTTATACATACTCAGAAAATTGATGGAGTTATTCACAATTATATACAAGCCTTCGAGAGATGATAATCCGTTTTTGTGTTTTGATGTTTGGTTGATGGGTTTAGAGTTGGGAGGGTTTGTGTGATGTGATTATATTAAAATTTGAAAAAGTGGATAGTTATTATGATATGATTTATTGAAATTTGAAAAAGTAGGTAGTTGTTGTGATGTGATTGTATTGAAGTTTAGAATAGTGAGTAGAATTTGATTCTTTTATGATTTTTAGATGATATGATGGTATAATATATTTTTTATGGAAAGAGAGTGGATCCCACGAGTGGGTTAGTAATATGGGTTTCAGGGGTAACTCACCCAAAGTGAGGAGTAACCTCTCAACCGAACGCCTCCTTAAAGAAAAAGAGTGAGGTTGATGGTTCTCATGTCTAGTATCACAAAAGTTGTAAAAAAACCATGTAAATTTTCGTCCTTATTGTCTTTTTTGTCTCATTAAAAAATATTTATTCAGGTCTTAGCTTAGATTACGAGGAGATGAAGCAGCAGTAGCAACCCACGAAACCGAGAGAGGGTACAAGGAGGTATTTTTATATGTTTATCCTAAAGAGCATCCTAGGGCTCGTTTGGAAAGAGGGTTTAGGTGGGTTGGGTTCGGGTGGGTTGAATAGCAAGTGTTTGGATGGTTATGAGGGTTGGTAGATGGTTGGGATAAGAAATGTGATGTGATGTCATATTGATATGTGATGGAAATCCAACCCATACATGATCCGGAAAAAAAGGGATAAATGGGGTTACCTCAAGGGTAACCCTCTTTCCAAACGAGCCCTGTGTTCATTGTGGGGGCATTGGGTAACATCACCAACTGGTAGGAAGGGAAGGAAACAAGGAATGATGTAACAAAGTGAATGATTATGGACCGACCTGGCGGGTGCACAACAAACGATAACATATTACCATGACAATATTAAGAAAAATAACAAGTTGATGAACAAAACCTAAGCCTTACTTGCTTAAGTATTGGCGAGTCAAATGAGAATCCTCCTCCTCAGGAGTCATAGGTGGCTTGGTACTATAATTGTTTTCTTATTTTTTAATGTAATTGTTTTCTTACATTTGTAATATATTAGTAATTTTGAATTTGATTATTTTATTTTTATTTTTTAGGTTATTGTTGGCGGTTATTAAGATTGAACGCCTAGCCTAAATTGCACCCACTTGTCCCCAAGTCTATAGTAGATTTAAAACAAACTGGTTAGCCTCCCTTAATAACAAAAATATCGATATGTATTAGGTTAAGAACAAAAGTTCCAACTGAACCCTGATCAAGCCATGGCACATTGGAAAATCTTCAACATTCACTTGACCAACGACAGATACATTATGTCCGCTCTGCACCGAAAACAACACGCATACTATGTTAAAGGCTTAAAGCTATTACAATTCTTAATTCAAAGAATTTTGTTTGCAATATGTTAAAATCTTAACCCTTTTTCTTTAAAAAAAAATAACTTAAAACTTAGGCAGTACCCAATACTAAATTCAATGCATCCAGTAAAATATTTCTTTCATTATACACAAAATAGCAATTAATTACAACCTAGAAAAATTTTGGCATGAAAAACTTACAGAGCATTTTTTGGCATGTCTTGCAAGGACAATTTTTAAGTAAAAATAAAATGAATTACTTATTTCTTAGTATTATTTTTTATTTAAATACATGTACTTTTATTAGATTATTGAGCTTCCCTCTGAATAAATCACTCCTTTTACTTTATATGTATTTTGTATAGACTAATGTTGGTAGAATAAATATTCAGACCATGTGTCTGAATTTGAAAAAATATTATATAAACATGTTTGTAAAATAGAAAACGTAAACTATTAATATATGTAAAATGTGATTGAAAATTATAGATTTAATATTTACCCATGAATATCTGATATTTAAAAAAGGGGACAGGGAGCCTGCACCCTGGGATGTAGGAAACTCCCTGCACCCACCCCATTTTTCGATTATTTTTTTATTTTTTTTGAATTAAAAGTTGGGGGATGTACTTAATATGTTAAGGGGAATATGTGTTTCAAGTTTCATGCAAAACAAACATTCCTAACACGTTCATCAAGACATGATCGATTTCAGCAATTCTGAGACCGTTAAAATTTGCTAGTCTTGATGGAGATGATAGAAGTCTCGAATTAAGTTGAATTTGGAATGACAACATGGTGATACATCGTGATCTAAATCCCCTAAGGTTTCATTTCAAAAAAATCAAAAAATAATGAAAAATTAGGCCGGGTGTAGGGTATTACCTGCACCCGCCGAGGTAGGCTCCTTTTTCCCTTTAAAAAATAGGATGACATTCGTATAGGCGAGTTACTGTCCAAACAATAGCGAAAAAACATTAAATCTTTTACTTATTTCACGAACACCCAACTGAGATGACCTTACATAGCAAGGTGGGAACCAGGCAAAACCTATATTAAATAAAGGATTTTTATCACTTGTGCCCCTCCGAGATCTCGCAATTTCAATTATGTCCCTATTTTTTTGATAATATCAGTTGTGCCCCTCACTTCTTGCTAATCTATCACTTGTGCCCCTCGGGTTAGTGACCATCCATAACCAACAGAAACGAACGTTAACTTCAAGGACACAGATGTAATTAAATTTAAAAAAAAAGGACAGAAAAGTCCTCCGCCCGCCACCCCCGCACCCCACCTCCCGCTGCTCCTCCCCCGCGCCTGCCCCCGCCACCCCCGCCACTCCTCCCGCTGCTCCTCCCCTCGCCCCTGCCCCTGCCGCCCCCACCACCCCCAGCCTCACGCCGCAAAGCGCCACGTCCCAGCGCCGCCGCCACCCCCAGCCTCACGTCGCCCTGCGCCACGCCCCAGCGCCTCCGCCACCCCTCCCGCACCCCATGTCGCCCCGCGGGACTCGCACCCCCACGCCCCACCTCGCACCGGCCCTCGCACCGCCGCCCCGCCTCCATGGCCCCATGGCCCCGTGCTGCCTCCTCCCGCACGTGGCCGAAGTCCTCCAGCGGCCGCAGCCCTAGCCGCCTCTTCCAACCACCCCATGCCTCCCCCTCCCCCTGCTTCAGTTTTTGTTAAGATAAGATAAATTTTTGACTAATTGATTCATAAAAAGTCACGAAAAATTCAATCAAATTCATCGTTTGATCCGTAACGAGTGATATAACCATGAAAATGTAAAATTTTTAGAGATTCGATGGATGCATAAAGGTGTCACTAAGAGAGAAATTATGAAGAGAAGGGATGAAAACAAATGGAAGAAGAAGATGAAGATGTATGGACAATAATACCCCTCTTAATTGCACCAAGGTTTGAAAAAATCATGGTTAAGTCAATTCATTAACGGTCAATCTAACGGATGGGCACAAGTGATAACGGAGAAAGAAGTGAGGGGCACAACTGATATTACCAAAAAGATAGGGACATAACTGAAATTGCGAGATCTCGGAGGGGCACAAGTGATAAAAACCCTTTAATAACTATAAGATACAAATTAGCCATTCCTGAATAAGCCATACCTGACTAGAGCTCATCAGGAACAAGCAATTTGGTCACTCCTGATATTAGGGATGAGGGCAACAGGCCAAATGCCAATACTCTTGCAGGTTTTATTAGGCCTGAACTTTTCAGCCTCAAGGACAGATCTACCTAACACCCACATCTGTAACACCAAATATCAAACAAACAATATAGGTGTGCAAGTATTGTCCATAAATAAACATTCTAACATCTCCACCTGTCAAACTTGAATATGACTGTATCCAGGTAACAGAAACATTCCCATATAGCCATCAAGTTCCAGCCCTTGGGTCTAGATGGACATATCTATGCTGATATAGTTTATCTACAACGAATGGTGATGCTCTCACACTAATGGTGAATAGCATCCTCGAAATTTCTGACGTACTCTGCAGCTTAAAACATACAGCTGGCTGAATTTAGCTGAAGAAACAATCCAGCTCAAGGTCAAATTATCTCAGCTCACCTCATATCTAGTTTTGTGCTAGCATGTTGCACCAAAAATTCAAATCCTGGGCATGAATTATTTGTGAACACGATATTAAGAACAAAAAGGCCCAATGGTACTGCCATGCATGAAGATGCAAGGCTGTTTTTCTATATGTCAAGGAGCAGCCTGCGGGGATCCTCCACTACATCCTTGATGCGACGCAAGAAGAAGACAGCCTCTCTACCATCAATCAGCCTATGGTCGTAAGTCAATGCAATATACATCATTGGTCTGGGAACAACATTGCCGCCGACGACCATTGGCCTGCTAACAATGGAGTGCATGCCCAAGATAGCAGACTGCAAGAAAGAAAAAGTGTTGATTAATTTAATTTAAGCCTACAAGAAAGAAAGTGTTAATCAATTTAAAACCAAGGGCATTACTTCCTAAGTAAAACAAATATCCAGACGACAAAAAACCAGTCTCCAGTTTTCTCGAATAAGATCCCTTCTTATTTACATAAAATATTGATTTTTTCCGGCCCACTGCATTGAGGATAGGAATGATACGGAATTACTTCGCAACAACCATCCATAACCATTTAAAACAAGGCACTAATATAAATTTACACCAGTACCACACAACTCTGGGAATGAAACTGAATTTGGTATTTGATTATTGTTGCCGGAGTACATATGCATACCTGAGGAGGATTGATGATAGGGGTGCTAAGAAGACTTCCGTAGACACCTCCATTAGAAATTGTAAATGAACCACCAGCCATCTCATCGATGGATATTGTCCCATCATTGGCCTTCTTAGCAAGAGTATTTATCTCCTTCTCAATCTCAGCAAAGTTCATCTTGTCAGCATTCCGTATAACTGGAACCACAAGACCCTAAAATAAAAGAACACCAAGCAAAATTAATGCATCGCGCACAACAGTAGGAAGAATCTTATCAAAAATAAGTTTTTATTTAGACAAATAAGTTAATTGTCTTAGGATGCACAGGTGGATCTACCATGCGGACAGTGGGAACATGGCATAACTGATGATTTGCAACCTCATTTCAAGTTACCAACCCGCAGAGACTGATTTTTAAATTATGTACAAGGGATGGCATAAATGTGAACTCAAAAATATAGAGATCCAAACCAAAGTTCAGAAGTACCTTTCCAACCCATATACTTTTTAATCTTTCCACTATCCTCACCCCTATATGTCATCCCAAAAAACCCAAACCCTTTTGATCACACATGCCCTTACCCCTTGCATGTCGAACTAATAACCTACCCTTATTGCCTTTTAGGCCTGCTTGTCTTCTGTGGTTCGGGACAATAAGAATGACATTAGTTCTCCATTGGAGAAGCAGCCTCCTGGCCTTGTTTCTTCATTGAATCTGCCCACTGAAACGTGTGGTACAAGCCCCTACCCTTATTGCCTTTTAGGCCTGCTACATTGTCTTCTGTGGTTCGGGACAATAAGAATGACATTAGTTTTCCATTGGAGAAGCAGCCTCCTGGCCTTGTTTCTTCATTGAATCTGCCCACTGAAACGTGTGGTACAAGCCCCTATATATACCCAACTCTCCGACAATAGACAAAGTGGGATTGAACACATTACCTCTGCTGCACAATAGATAGATCTTCTACAATACCAAATTACTAAATCGTCCCCGTCCTTCACTCTCTTCTCACACGGATCGTCCCCATCCTTCACTCTCTTCTCACACAGTCACGCCCGACCCACCCACCCCCCCCCCCCAAAAAAAACAAAAAAAAGGAACTGGAGTATGAAATCCTTAGCTTGATAAATTGAAAATTCTCTATTCCCTCATATAAAGAATAAATGACAATACATACCATCTTGATTCAAGGCAAGCTTGTAAAAATCGGTCAACTAGTCGAGCCAGGGGTAACCAACTCGACTAGGCCCAGTCAGCCAACCTGACTAGTCACCCTAGACGGGCAATTTTTAACGACATTTTTTTATTCCTCCATTCTCATTTTCTACTATTTCAGTATCTTAGCAATTGTTGGTTACCGATTAGTAACTTAGTATTCATTGTTGATTCGTAATAGTAATGTCTCTTTTTTTTGTTATTCCTTTGTATCTCATGTTTATGCTGTGTATTTAGTTCATACTATTATGTTGTATATTTAGTTTGTGTTGTAAATGGAACCGCATCCCAAAATGCCGGTAGGGTATGGTGGCATGGAAGGAGGGGGATTTCTTCAACTGAGTTCAGTAGAACAGGTGATTAGATTCAACGAATATCAATAGTTTATGCTATTATTTTTGTATTAATGTTAGTATACCAATGCTATTAGTTATTAGTTATTGTAAACATTATATTAGACTGATTTATTTATATATGCTATTCCTTAACTGTTAATGCTATTGGTTAGTATATTTATGTATTCATTTTTTTATGAATGTTAATTTTTTAATAGATATAGTATACTTGCTATGTTTTTATGAAGGGTTAAATGGGGCTGCACCCTGGAGGGAGCTAACTTGGCTCCCCCTGCGCCATTTCGTCTGCTTTTTTTTTTTTAAATTTCTTCGTGAATATTCATCACTATATCCTTATATTATGTTATTCAAATTTCGTGTGAAACAGAGACTTCTATGGCCTCCATCCAAACGGTCATTTTTTAACGGTAACAGAATTGCTAAAAACGACCCTTCTGGATGGAGGTCGTAGGAATCTCTGTTTCGCGCGAAATTTGAATGACATAATATAGGTATATATTGATGAAAATCCACTGAAGAAATTTTCAAAAAAAAACGGGCGAAATGGCGCGGTGGGAGCCAAGTTAGCTCCCCCCATGGGGGCAGCCCCATTTTACCCTTTTATGAATGTATTATAATATTGAAATGTGTAAATATACACAAATATCTAAGAATATATGTGCAAATGTTGAATTATATATTAAAATAATTAAAAAATTCAATACCAACTAAAACAACTAAATCCGATTAGTCACATGGCTACCAATTAATCCTCAATCAGTGATCCAGTCGATCGAGTACCTTCTTCTGCAACATGGACTCTATGCATATTCCTATGATCGACAATTGTGATGGATCTTGATCAAGTTGGCGAGCCAAAGTATGGGATGATCTATTGAGCAACTTAGGTAGAAACAAGGCAATCGTGCTTTGCATTTTTATTAGAGTTACAAACATTGCAATGGGTCGATCTATGGAAATCTCTGACCCACAAAATATATCCTTCGTAGAAGAAGACTCTATCTTTGAGGACCAAAAAATCGTAGGAATATTGATACAAAATCTCAACGTGGACCCTCTTACACGGATCTGGGAATGAGCCTTTCTATACAATCTCAACAAACAAGTATCTCCTATATTGGGACCTCAAATAACATGTTCTCTCTAACAGGAACATAGAATGATCTCATGCCAAGGCCATGACCAAAAAAGAATTAAGCTCAAATAAAAAAATAGACTCTAAAATTCTAATATGATACTTCCCCTTTCTCTCCTGCTTCTGGTAATCCAACCAAGACAAGAGAAGAAACCAATTGGGGTAAAGACTTCTATATTTCCACTGGAAAATATTCTTAATTTTATCCCCTTTTTTGTCTTTCTTCTCTCCTTTTTTGTCGTCTTTTTTCCATGTGAATGCTCATCTTTCTTCCTTTCTTGGAGTGTTTTTCTCTGTATTCTTCCTTTTTTAAGATATCATCATTTTTTTGTTTTTTAAAATTAAAGGAAGCAACCAATGCTTTTAAAAAAGGGTAAACTTTTAATTCCAAACTAAAGGAAACAAAAATTAGGGACATGAGCCCAAAAAAATAAGCCCGCTTGGAACACAATATCATCTTTGTTTCTCTAACACAATATCATCTTTGTTTCTCTGCTGTCGTCCTTAGGGTTTGAAGAACCGTCATACGTACCACCTTCTTGGAATAGTTGGCTCGCTGGCATTGGGTTTGGTACATTTTTTGTAAATGTAGAGAAAAATAATCATTTGCACCTTTATCAACATCATGGCATTGCTTAGAACCCCGATGTAATGATACCTTAATCTCAAGCCACGCATGTCTGGTTATTGCACCAAACAATCTCCACAGTCTTCAAGATTGATATTGTTGTTGACCGAAGTCGTCTTCTCGGTTGTTGCATTTCGTTTGCGTTACCTGGCATGGTTGTTGCTTCTCGCATGACTTGTGTGGGGCCTTCGATCATACCAATCATGCTCATGCATCGATGTCAAGCAATCTATGTGCATCATATAGTGGAATGAGCAAGATCTTGGTGCCTCTTGCTGTCACAATTCAAACCTCATCTGTGATGGTTGCTATCTCGCAATAGAAGATGTTCAGCACAATTCAGAGGACATGGTATTCAAGGCAGAGAAGGTTGACGCCCTCATTATCAGTGCACATATTGCCACCATCATCGCTACTCTGAAGACACTTGTTATGGGAAGCATGGTTACCCTGCATTTGTCCCTGCTACCGAGCAGATTAACTCTACTTCCACTTCTGCCAATCAGAAGTTGACAACATTATCTCATGTCTAAGGGAGTTCATGATTTCCTATACATGCCCTACTAGTTCTTCGTTGGGTCCTTCGGATGTTGTAGCATCTGCCTCTGTCAATACCTCATGTATAGCATAAGCACTTACTAGTTGCCACATGACAGACATTTCAAAGTGAATTATGGACTCTGGGGCATCTCATCATCACGCGGTGACAGAGCACAGTTCACCTCTTATAGTTCGGTACATTCTGGCAAATCTATAGCCATTGCATATGGGATGCATTCTCCTGTTACAGGACAGAGAGATGTCCGGGTGACACCAACCATGCATCTACAGAATATGCTTCATGCACCTGATTTTTCTATTAACTTATTATCTATTAGTTAGATTACCAAGGACCTAAATGTCACAGCATATCTGACCCCTCTTCTCTTGTGTTTGAGGATATACTCACAGGCAAGGTCATTGGATGTGGTCATGAATAAGGTCTTAATGAGTCTCGGTATGCATGCATATCTTCCATTTTAACTGGATCAGTGCCTCTGTACATGTCACATCTTCGGTTCGGTCATCTTCCTCTGCAGAAGTTGTGTAGAGTCTTGCAGGTTCCTCCTCGGTCTATTTTTCAGTGTAAGGCTAGCCAGCTTGGGAAGCATCACCATTCTAATTTTCTTGGTCGTCAAAGCCGTAGCAGTAGTTCTTTATTGAGTTAATTCTTTTTGATACTTGGAATCCCGGGTGTATTCATGATCACCAGGGGCACATATTCTATATGGTTGCTATCAATGATTTTTATAGACTTTCTTTGATTTTTTTTCTTATGAAAAATAAGTCTGAGATGGGCATGTTATTCAATCTTTCATTATTGAAATAAAGATTTTTTTGCTATTGTTAAATATGTTCGATCAAACAATGCCTTGGAGTTTTGTACATTCAATTCTCTCGATTCTTCAGGTCCCTTAGCATCATACATCAAACCTCTTGTGCTTACACTTTTCAGCAGAATGGTGTTGCTGAGTGCAAACATCGTTATCTTCTAAATGTTACTAGGAATCTTCTTATCCAGAGTCATCATCTCCATTCATTCTACGGTGATGTGGTCATCACTGCATGTTATATGGTCAATTGTATGACATCCTCCGTGTTAGGAGAAAGGTCCATTTTCCGATTGTGTTCCCCGATAAGGACATTTTCTTATTAACACCCATGTCTTTGGCTTTATGGATTTTGTTCATCATCTGACTCGAAGTCATGGCCAGTCTCACCTAGAATTGTCAAGTGCATCTTTGTTATTTACTCCAAGACCCAAAAAGGGCATCGATGCTTTGATCATATCAGATGGAAGTATTATGTCAGTGCTGATGTCACATTTTTCGAGTCTATTATGTATATTTTCACATGTGACAGGATGACTCCGCTTGAGTCTGGAGAGGAGGTTGCATTCCACCTCCTCCTTTGTCCACACCTCCCACATCACACCTCCTGTAGATCAGACTTTGCCCGTTACTACATTCGCAGACCGATTATTGTATCCCCTACTCATGTGTCTTCCACATCATCTAGCACACCACAGATAAATTCTGAGCACTTGATTTCTACCAATGGAACTGTTGATTTGTTTTTACAGCAGAAGACCTTACAAGTTGAGTCTGTAGCACCTTAGGAGAGTACTATACAAGATATAAATCGTCTAGAGGATTTTGATCAGCACATTGCTCTTCGAAAGGGGGGTGTACTTGTGCTAGGTATCTTCTTGCTACCCATATTTCATTAGGGCATCTTTCAGAGGATTTCAGGAAGTTTGTGGTGAAATTGTCTGTTGTTGCAATCCATGCACATATTAGGAGGCTATGTGAGAGAATCATTGGAATCTTACTATGAAGAGGAGATGGTTGCGCTCGTCCCGTGGCACATGAAGCTTGGTTACTACCTCTGCAGATACGTCTATTGTTGGTTGCAAATGGGTCTTTATAGTGAAGCAGAGCAATGTGAAAATGACAGTGTCGATCGCTGCAAGGCTAGACTTGTGGCATGTGGCCTCACCCCGATATACGAGGTAGTTATCAAGACATGTTCTCCTCGTGGTTCGTCTTTCTACCCTTCGGATCCTCCTCTCAATTGATGTGCTACGAGATTGGTCACTTTTCCAACTGAATGTCAAGCATGCTTTTTTGTATAGCGGGCTGCAGGAGGAAGTCTATATGCAGTAGCCACCTAGGGTTGTTGTTGAGGGGTGTTTCAGAAGATATGTGGACTTCGTAAGGCTATTTATGGCCTTAAGCAGAGTCCAAGAGCATGGTTCTAGAAGCTCTTGAACTTGATAAAGCAGCAGGACTTCAAGAAATCGCATGCAGATCGGTCACTCTTTGTACACAGGATACAGAGAGGTATTGGTGTCATTCTGGTTTATGTTGATGATATCATTGTTACAAGAGATGACTTACAAGGCATCAGCGGGGTTAAGGTGTTATTTGGACATCAGTTTGTTACCGAGGACCTTGATGAACTATGATACTTCCTTGGACTTGAGTTTGGCAGGAACAAGAGAGGCCTTGTGATGACAAAGAGGAAGTATATTACAAATTTCCTTCTAGAGACAAGGATGACAGACTGCAAACCAGCCACTACTCCAATGGATCCCAACATAAAGTTATGTGATGATTATACAGATGAGGTGGACAAGAGGAAATAAATGGAGCTTGTTGGGGAGCTCCTCTACGTGACTAATACCAAAACAGATATTGATTTGTAGTACCGATGAGCACATTTAGCTAGTTTATGGAGCAGCCACAATAGGCTCATATGGATGCAGCTTACATGATCTTAAGGTATCTGAAGTCTTCTCCATGTATAGGGTTGCTACTTAGAAAGAGGAATATCTCTTGCCATCACAGCTTGTACAGGTGTTGACTACGTAGGAAGCCCTAAAAACAAGAAATCTACCTATGATTTTGCAGCCTTCATAGGGAGCTCTTTGGCCTATGAAAATGCAAGAAGCAAACTATGATTGATAGATCTAGTGATTTGTCAGGGTACAGAGCTATGACATAGTGGAATGATGAGATGATGTAGGTCATATTTGTACTCACAAAATTAGCTATTGACGTGCCTCTTCCCATGCAATTGTTTTGTGACAACCAGGATGCTCTTGTCATTGCCAGCGATCTAGCTTTTCATAAGAAGATCAAACTCATTGAAACAGATTGTCATTATACACGAGACACAAAAGAGCTTTATCTCTACTTCCCACGTCAGTTCAGGGGAACATACAATAGATGTTTTCACCAAGGCCCTAGCTAGAGGGTCAATCTTGAGGGTGAGTGTAGAGAGTTATTTTGTATTTTCCTATTTCCTATGTCTGTCCTATGTAATTTGTCCTTTAAGGCTTTTCACCTCTATATAAGAGAGCTTTATGGCCCTCTAAATAAACAATTCATATGTTTCCTTCCACATACCTTGTTTGAGGTACTTATACGAGTAACCCTTTGACAGATTCATATAGAAGTGGCCCTTTTCAGAGATCTTTAGAGAGAGAGATTCATTGTATGTTTCATACTCAAATTATACTCATCGTGAACTACAGTACGAGATCTTTCTGAGGTTCTTATGATGAACTCTTTCTTTAGGTCCCTATGAAAGTGACTCATTTTTCATGATCTATATATGGATAATCCCATGACATTCTTTGTTTGGCCCTTGAGAGAGTTGGAGTTATCTTCCCTCAAGGAGACACATTGTGTGCCTGAATACCCACTGAAGGAGACTCGTTACAGTTTCACTGACTCTGATTGATGCAGATACAAAGCACGTGAGCCAAATGTATATCCAATATAACTTGAGAAGCAACATCGTCAACAGTAACCAGCAGAATATGCATTGAATCGAGGTTGTCTATATTATCATGTATTCGGTGTGGAGGGGAGTGTCAAAAGCAAGGTTTAAAAAAGCGTGAGGTGGTCTGAGGTGTTTTTTTTTTTAAATTGAGGCGAGGCGTAAGCCTCGAAACGGTCAGGCTTAAGCCTCGATTTTTTGGAAAAAAATTAAAATTAAAGCAAAATACATTGAAAAAAGTATATGATGATATTAACTTTTGCCAAAAACACATTCAAGAATAATTTAAAACTAGTAAAAGATATAATACATAAGCGATGAAGGTATTGAAGTTACAAAAAAAATAATACTAAGCCATTAATATAAGGAATATCTAGTTCCAACTTCAACTTCAATGATGCTATATGAGTATTGAACTGAAGTTTATACTTGATAATAAAGTACAATAGAAATTATGTTTTTTAGTGTTTGAAGTAAAAAAAATTAATATGCCTTGATTCTCAACCATTTGTCTTGCTGGACATAGTTGGAGAACCGTCATATGCATCCACCCTGCCATATCATACCCCAACAAGACGGGGGTCTCGCTTTTTTACTTTGTGTTTATTCAATTATGCACAATGAAACATAATAATTATTTTCCTTCGCGTGTTTATTTTCAAGCTAGCTGCTCCATATATGTGGTAACTACTCTAGGATTCACAACTTATACAACCAAAGAACAACATGAAGTTGCAAACTTGAAACTAATATAAAACATTTATTACAATTCAAACAAAAATCTGTGTGCAATAGAATTAGTATGCGTAGATGTATGATAAATTGAATGTGATATATACAAGATCATGGAGATTTGTTTGTTTCAAGCGATCTCTTCTCTTTGCATGGAGCTATATATAAAAATATGCAAGTTTTAACATGGAAACAAAAACACAAACATGAAAAAATATAATGATTACGGAAAAATAGGGTCATGTGCAAAGCACATAACCAAAAAAGCAATGCCTTAAATGTTGGATTTCGGTTTCGTTTCGGTGACTGACCGAAACGAAATTTCAGCCGAATTTCAGTCAAAATTCGACCGAAATTTCGGTCGTTTTGGTCGTTTTTTCAACTAAGGCCCCTAAATTTCGGTCGATATAGAGCATTTCGGCTGGATTTCGGTAACCCACCGAATTCGGCGAAATTTGAGGCCATGCAAAAAAGGTCAACAACCTCATGCTCGAGGATTACGCCTCGCCTCGAACGCCTCGCGTCAAGTCAAGGCGTAACCCCCCAGAGGACCCGAGGCGTGCGCGTCAAGGCGATTTTGTGCGTCTCGCCTCGAGGCATACGCCTTTGCACCTCGAGGCGTGCTTTTTAAAACTATGGTCAAAAGAATATCTTAGAAGGGAAATTGGATCTCTCTAGGATCCATGTTATGTCTAGTCCCATATTGATTGATGATGGAACTTTGTTGCTTTAGTGGGGCTACATATAGAGTCACACACATATTGTAATCTCTAGAAAGATACTCACTAGAAGAAATAAACCTTTATGGTGTTCTCCCATAGTTTCATGTTGCTCCTGAGGAAGTGGGGTTCCACTTAAATTCCATGTTTTTCTTTCGTTCTTGATTTCACCGCTTCTATTTCTTATTTTCATAATTATCTCATAGCATTTCTTAGGGGGTGACTGATTTATCAAATTCATGCATCGTATAATGTAACATCCATATCTGCACAAACCTGAACCCGACCCGATTAGGGTCCGTTTAACTCAATAAAGTTATTGATCAGTGTTAAATAACATAAAACGATCAATTGATCGTGAATCAAAAGTTGTTCGGGCGAAATCGATCAAAGATCGATCGTATCGTAATGCGTGCTCGAAAAAGCCGCGACGCAAATTCGGAAACAGCAAAACAAACCGAGACCGCCATAAAATACGATTCGACGAAACAAGACCAACGGAATCGACCGTTCGTCGATCGGAAGTCATTTGATATATTAAAATCACAAAATTTAATGACCAATCAAGACCGTATCTCGGAAATTTCGGAATTCATCTTCGATCCGAAGTATATGAATATTATATTCATTTTGATCGTCATTCAGAGACGGTCAAAACGAGCTATTATACACCAAAATCCGACACCCGATGTGCGTATACGGTCAACTTCGGTTTTCTAGATATAATATAGCTTTTGTAAAAAAATAAAAAAAATAATATTTTTATAACTACAGAGGAGTCTGCTGACCCTTCCCAAGATAGACTTTTCCCCTCCATTTGGCACAAAAACCTTTCCATTTGGCAAACAAATAATGGCCTCTCCCCCCTTATATATATTATCCAAAGCCCTCTTCCTATTTCTCTCCAAACTTCCTCCTAATTCCACCGATAGGTCTCTTCCCTCTTCCCTCTTTACTGCTGAGCACTACAGCAGCAAGATGTTGCACTTCTTGGAACAAATGTGCTGCCCACCCAGCAGTTTGGAGGGCAACCACTACATCACAACAACTATAGTTGCTGTCCTCATCCCCTGGAGCTGTTACCTGCAGCTATTTGGCAGCTGCTACTGCTCCACAAAGACACCCCAGCTGCTGTTGGAGCTCTGTAGCAGCCTTGGGAGCTCCTACTTCCCTTTCTCCAAGAAGCCATTAGCTGCTATTGATGCTTTTGTCAAGAAGCTGTTGCATGTCAGATCCAAAGGTACATCTTTACCCATCTCTTGCTGCAATCCATGTTTTTGTACAATCTAAACCACCATTGCTGCTCTCCATGTATTTTCATCCAACAATCATTTTCCTCATCATATTTTTCTCATGTTTCAAGCTCCTATGCTGCATGTTCTTTCCACTTCATTCTGGAAACCACCTACTTCTGCAATAAAAAAAAGAATATATATTCTTCTCTCTAGATCTGTTACTGGGTGTGGATTGTACAGTTATATAATACAAACTTGGTTTAGTTTAAAACATCAAACCTATTCATTTATTCTTTCTTATATGGGTAATACAGAGTTTCTAATAAGCATACTTAAAGAAAAAGAAATTTGAACTAAGTACGTATGATTAATTCCTAGGTTAAGAAATGATGGCTTCTTAAGATGGTCGGCGTGGAGCCTAGGATTGTTGCCGCCATCAGTTTATCATGTTGTAGTTGGCGCTTCATATTACGTGGTTTCCAAACTTTGTAGTTAAAGACTTTCTCATTGTTTTGAATAACTCGATCCAAAACATGTTAGTTGTTGGAAAAATTACTTTGTTCCTTTCAACAGAACCATTTACTTGTCGATTTGATATATCTTAGCTCATCTAACATGATAGTCCTGAACATGTGGTGAATTCTGATTAACTATTACGTATCGCACCTGCAAATTGGAGTGATGTGTGTGTCACCAACATATTCGTGTGTGTCATCAGAGAATAGTTCTTGCTCTTTGAGAAAAGCTTGCAAAAAAAACTAGACTATTGCAAGTGGGAGGGGATAGATTTTGGCATGACAAGTTGGTTAAAAAATATTTTTTTCTGGAACATGCCAGATGCTTAACTCATCCAATATCCTTGTACAGAGAATTGCTTTGGGGAAGGGTGTATTCAAATTAGTCATGCTAAAGGAGAATCCAATTTGGGGGTTTGTACGAAGACTTTACTATCTAAGAGTACTAAATTATGAATCTTAGATACAAATTTAAGATAAGATTATAGGCCAAATCTCGGACTTTTCATCAAAATATTGGGGAAATACTTAGAATTGAACTTAAAATCGTCCAATGAATAGTTCTAGCTCTAATGACTTAAAGATGAGAAGAATTGGGAAATCTTGCATCAATTTGAATTGTTTCAGATCCAAGGGATCTTCTACTCTCATGATATTATTTAATAGATTGAAATACAAATTCTAGAATATTAATACTCTTCTCTTAAAGTCAACAAAAGATTTTCTAAGATCATTATGAATAAGTAATTTTCAATCAATTGATCCTCATGTATAATCTATTATTTATACATATCACTAAGAAAGGATGAGTGGCCAAATAAGTGAACTAGTGATATCAGAAAAGATCATATTATGAGTTAAATACGAAAAGTGAAATTTCTACATCAAATCAAATTTAGATCCATATCCAATGAATATCTACTGATCTCAAAATTTTAAAAATGACAAAATATGATCATAAAGATCGACCATCTTCATATATTAATCCTAAAGTATATGCTACTGACTATAAATCACTATTGATTGAGTTATTGACAGTAGACCTGGATCAGTGCATTCAACCACAGGAAGAATTGAGAAAGAAATTCGGATTAACTTAGCATCAGTGATTCAGTAATGATGACTGATAAATATTGAGTGCCAGTCATGGTGACCTTTACACCTGACTGTGCGAGGGTGCGGTGACCCTCAGCAGGGCGGAAGATAGGAAGCCCAGTTAGGGCAGCGGCCGCTTAGTGCGTGGGTCTAGGATCCCAGTCTTTCTCTCGCGTTTTTCGCGAGCGCTCGCAGTTTTTACGCCTCTCAGGGATCCACAGGTTTTCTTTTAAAAACCAGTTCCGTTGACCCTTGTTCTTTAGGGTACCTAAGCTGAAGAACCCTTGGTTTTACTTTTTCGAGCTCGTTAGCCCGTACCGGTCGGGCTGGTTTTTCTTTTAGAGCGACTTTTCCGGAGAGTCTCTCTCACCCGTCTTAGTGGCGTAGTTTTGAGTAGACCTATCCCTCTATTGGACCGCCCTTCCAATTAGAGGGCGAGACGGAAGAGCCTTATGTAGGCTACTTCACCGCTTGAGTTTTGTTTACTTTTCGCCAACAGACTTGGCGATGCTACATCAAATCATCCATGTATACATCTGAATCCCCTATTGCTACATCTAAAATCAGTTACATTTGAGATTGGGATTGAGTCACAAATGAGTTTGGCTAAAGTTGAGATTAATTACAGTTGAGTTGGTTGTAGTTGAGCTTAGTTTCCATTAAGCTAGTTATTGTTCCGCCAGTATTTCCCTGATGAAGAGAAAAGATCAATTTATGAAAATCATCCTTATCAGAGTACGAGCTAACTACTACAGGTTGATTGAATTAGCTAGTGGACGTGTTGGGAACTTAGTTAGGATGCATTTTACTCCACCGCATGCCTACGGAGGCACCCCAACCCTAAGGCTTCCTTACTGCCTTAGAGTCACGGTGTGAGATCTTATCTAGACCAAGACCACAGACTATCCACTAAGCTTGAGAAATTCAATATGAAAAGAATCAAAACATCAGACTCCATCATCTACAGTTACTATGGTCTATCCTCATGACTCACAAACATCAAAAGAGACCCGAATCATCTCGACCATGTCCATATACTCAAGATATCATGATCATTTCAATCATAATAGCCATTGAATAAATCATTGGAACAAGAAATTGATGGGGGGAGAACGGAAAATCATATACAGTTTTATACTGGAGTCACATCTTAGAATCATAATATGAGGTCACACTCAGATCAAGATCCCAGATTATCCACTAAATCTGATTGATTGGATAAAGACCAAAAACAAAACTCAACATCCACATCTCAAGATCCATTAAACATGATTTATAATTAATTAAAAGTGACAGTTTAAGTATGGATCATATAATCTTTGTATAAAAATGATTAATATGGGTAATTAGTGTAGGATGAGTAGAATGGGGTTTTACATACCAACAACTTGAAAGCTTGTTTCATTGCAAGTAGCTTTAAATTTTAATTGTCAAGGCTAAATTACTTGCTTTCTTTTGGAGCCACTAAATTTCCTGAAATTTCTAATTAATAAGATGTGCTCAACATTTGCTGATGTTCTTTTATTCCATGGATTGCAGGCAAAATACATGCACCGTTGTATTGGGAGAGTTGAACATCAACTTCTGCAATTACAATTATCAGGTACGCATGCTATAGTTTGCTTAAAATATTATATGCTTTTAATTCTCTTCTGATATAACTGGGATGCATGTATATAATATAATTCTGTTGTTACATGTTAACTGCTATGGAAATTTATGCAATATAATTGTGACATGTTGTAGTTCTGTGGTTTATTGGTTAATTTGAGAATGTCATTCATAGATGCGAAAAAAATTCCCCTAATTTTTTAGCACTCTAATGTGATATTTAGCGAACATAATACTACGGATAATATATAAACGGGTATCTCGGATCCGAGAAGGAGCGGGCCTATCAGTTTGGTATCAGAGCAGTGATACCTCGCTACTTACATTCGTAGTATTATTGTTCCTATCGCATTAAGTCTTGGATAGCGACAGTTCTTTGACTTGTCGCGAGTCCGAAAGGGAAATATGACATTCCCAATTTCCATAACCACAGATGTCACCATTTGCAACTAATTTCCATGTGGTATCCCAAGAAGAGAAAAAACATAATAGAAATATCCGCGAACATCATCTATTGTAATTAAGGATATCGGTTCTCACACAGAAGCATGGCATCTAGAGCCGACCTTTCTGTATTTTAATTTATTCTAGGAGCGATAAACGAACTTCGAGTTCTAGCTTCAATAAGTAGAGTTGCAGAGGCCATAGATCCTCTCTGTCACATGCATATCGTCATAAGACTAATAGTCAGATAGCTACAAATGTTGATTGATGGTCATGAGACGATAGCAGACTGTCTGCTACTACAACTTGACAAGTGTGACCCGATTATGGGCATGGATTAGATGTCAGCTCATTATACCTAGTTAATTACTTCAGGAAAACAATTGTTTTAGGATTTTGGACTTACCCGAATTTATTATTAAGGTTACATTACATGACTTCAAAATGGAGTATATCTCGGTATTGAGAGCTCACAAACTCATAGATTGAGAATGCGACACATTTCTAGTAGTAATCCGAAAGACATCTGATGGAGAGCCGATGGCTCAGGACATCACGATAGTGTCAGATTAACCTAGTGTGTTCGCTAATGATTTGTCAGGTTACCACTTGATAAAGAGTTTGAGTTCGAGATTACACGACTACGAGATATACAACCAATCTCGAATAGCTCTGTACCGCATGACACCAACCGAGTTGAGAAAGGTAAAAGTGCATCTACATGAGTTACTTGACTTAAGTTTCGAAAGGTCGAGCACTACACCTTGGAGTGCTCCCGTTCTTTTATCAGAAAGAAGGATGGATCAATGACATTATGCATTGATTTCATACAACTGAACAAGAAACGATGAAGAACCATTATCCTCTGTCACACTTTGATGACTCGTTCAATCAACTACATGCATCTTTGGTATTTTCAAGGATCGATCTCCGATCTGGCCACCATTAGCTGAGGATTCAAGAGTTGGATATTCGGAAGACAACATTCAAAAGCATAAGTAGTATGCTAAGATGAACAAGTGTGAGTTATGGTTATCTAAAACCTCATTCCTTGGACATGTCATTTCTGGGGCAGGTATGCCAGTTGATCCTACGAACATTGAGGAAGTTATGTCTTGGGAATATTCCAAGACAGTCACTCGAATTCGAAGCTTCCCTGGACTAGCGGGTTATTACAGATGCTTCGTCAGTAGTTTTTCCTGAGTCATTCTTTTCCCGACACGAGAAGAGAGTTCCTTTCATTGGAAATGATTTATGCGAGCAGGCCTTAGGACATTAAAGGAAAGATAGATGACTGTGCCTATCTTGCACTTCCTTCATGCGCTCAGGATTTTCCTGTATATACATATGCTTCAAGTAAAAGTTTAGGAGTGGTTCTGATGCAGCCAAGTCATGTGATTGTTTATGCATCACATCAATTGAGGTCGCATGAGCATAATTAACTCCATTCATGACTTAGAATTGACAATAGTTGGTTTTGTTTTGAAAGATCTGACACCGCTATCTCTATAAGGTGAATATCGAGATTTTCATAGATAGCAAGAATTTAAAGAACGTCTTTGTTGAAAAGGAGATAAACATGAGATGATGTCTTGCCATCCTGGTAAGGGAAATGGGGTGGCAAATGCACTTACCACGAGAGCTCGTGCGCGTACAATAAACTAGCTATACACATGGGATGTACTCACAAGCTTTGATTAATTGGCATCCTTATGAGAGTGCATCTATATATTGTCGTGCCTCAGCGATTCAACAATCTTTAGGATTGCATATTAAAAGGTCAGAGATCAGGTCCTTGGATTCGAGATAGATACATGTGTGCCATCAATAATTTTGTAGTGAATAAGTCCCACTTCGCAGAAGGATGGTTGCATTGTTGTGGCCAATGATGAGCAATTGCATAGAAATTCTTGATGAAGCATACAGTTCACAACTGTCTATTCATCCTAGCAGTACGAAGATGTATCGTAATCTGCGCCAACATTATGGCAGATCGGGATGAAGTGCGATGCAGCACATCAGGTTAGCAGATGCATGACTTGTCAGATGGTCAGGGCTTAGCATGGGAGACCACCATGGTTATTACAGTCTCTTCCATTCCCAAATGAAAGAGTATCTCTGTGGATTACCGAAGACGCCAGGTGGCCACGATGCTATTCGGCCATTGTTGATCTTGTAAGGCAAAAGTTGACGACGATACATAACCTCTAAAAAAGCTATGCAGATAGTCGGAGAAGAGTTTAGAGTTTCAAGTAACCGAACCTCTTCTCTTTATCAAGGCCCTAAATGTCGGTTTCGGTCACCATTTCGGTGACCGACGAAACAGAATTTCGGTTGAATTTCGGTCGAATTTCGATCGAAATTTCGGACATTTCGGTCATTTTTTGTACTCGTGGCCCCATATTTCGGTCATTTCGGCCATTTCAGTCGAATTTCAATTTCGAATGGATATCGATATTCGACAGAAATTCGACCGAATTTCGTTGAAATTTGAGGCCATGCTCTTTATCCATTCAGAATATGACATCAATATTCAATTTAATCTCTTATACTAACGAAATATCTGTAAACACAGGAAGGAGATGGGTTGTTTCTACGTATATCTCCCATGAAGAGAAATACAGAGATTTGGTGTTCAAGGCAAGTTTATGTTTGACTATTTGAAATTATTACTTGTATGAGTAAGACAGCCTATCGAGTAACCGATCCTCCAGACTCATCAGGCATGCATGATGTCTTTCATATATCCAATCTAAGGAAGTACGTACACGACCTCGACACATCATCATCAATGAAAACCTTGACGTGGAGCCAAACTTGATATACAAGGAGAGGCCAGTACATATACTTGATAATACTGTAAGAAAGCTTCACGGTAAAGAAATTTCCCTAGTCAGAGTGCTATGACACCGACATGGTGATAAAGAAGCGGCATGAGATACCAAAGCAGACATGCGGGTAAGATACCGCATTTTTTTCAGGTAATAGTCAAAACAAGCCCACTTAATTATATATATAGAAAGAACATGGCTTGTTTTTCCTTTGAGGTTTTTATGGGTTCAAAACCCTTTGAGGTTTTTATGACCAGATGAAATCCAAACAAGATACGTAGGAACCTTGACTCGAGTCTCGAGGACGAGACTCCCTTTGAAGTTTTTATATTTGTAACATCCATATCTGCACAAACCAATTAGGTCCGTATAACTCAATAAAGTTATTAATCAGTGTTAAATAACATAAAACGATCAATTGATTGTAAATCAAAAGTTGTTCGGGCAAAATCGATCAAAGATCGATCGTATCGTAATGCGTGCCCGAAAAAGCCGCGACGCAAATTCGGAAACCACAAAACAACCGAGACCGCCATAAAATACAATTCGACGAAACAAGACCAACAGAATCGACCGTTCGTCGATAAGATGTAATTTGATATATTAAAATCACAAAATTTAATGACCAATCAAGACCGTATCTCGGAAATTTCGGGAATTCATCTTCGATCTGAAGTGTATGAATAATATATTCATTTTGATCGTCATTCAAGCACGGTCAAAACGAGCTATTGTACACCAAAATCCGATACCCGATGTGTGTATACGTCAACTTCGGTTTTCTAGATATAATATAGCTTTTGTAAAAAAAATAAAAAAATAATATTTTTATAACTACAGACAGGAGTCTGCTGACCCTTCCCACGTTAGACTTTTCCCCTCCATTTGGCACAAAACCTTTCCATTTGGCAACAAATAATGCCCTCTCCCCCTTATATATATCATCCAAAGCCCTCTTCCTATTTCTCTCCAAACTTCCTCCTAATTCCACCGATAGGTCTCTTCCCTCTTCCCTCTTCACTGTTGAGCATCTACAGCAGCAAGATGTTGCACTTCTTGGAACAAATGTGCTGCTCACCCGGCAGCTTGGAGGGCAACCACTACATCACAACAACTATAGTTGTTGTCCTCATCCCCTGGAGCTGTTACCTGCAGCTATTTGGCAGCTGCTACTGCTCCAAAAA